>JAQGCC010006595.1:0-10070 GCA_034698905.1 Xestoiulus laeticollis
CTTGTTTTCTTCCGTTCCCGACTAGTGACGTCAAAAGTCGGGAGTCGGTCAAAGAACGCGTAATGAGAATACGGCATTACTATTTCTCGTACGAAGATAATTCAAGGGAATTAGCTAAACTAAAGTGCAATCCCAAAACCTGCACATGCACTCGGGGGTCATTCATAAATTACGATACTTGTAAAGCACGCGCTCGTTTATATGATGGTCATGGTTTTATTGGTTTGATAGCAGATTTTGAAGCTATGGAAGTTGAAATTTCGAAAGAAACCACGTCTCTGAGACCTCTACTTAGTGAATTTGGACAATTGTCTAGGCCCGATGGTTCAGCAACATTTTGCCAAGGTATTCAATGTGATTAACGTCATGTCAACGATGGTTTTGATCAGCACATGGTAATGAATATAGGCTATACGCTATAGTTTTCATTATTATATTTCCCATTATAGGTGATACTGTAATCATCAGTGCTGTTTACGGCCCTTCAGAAGTAAAGATTCAAAAAGAAATTGATTCTAGAGCAAACGTAGACGTTGTTTACAAGCCCAAAGTAGGACAGTCTGGTAAAAATTGCTTTTGAAATGCCACTTAAAAATTTGCAGTTTGTGCTAGTCGAATTATTGCATTTACTCGTGTAATTTAAGGACCCCTTTTTAAAAAGTCCCCATTGATGGGCTATTACACGAAACATCATGCACAAAAATCTCCACATTAATATTTAGTTTTAGTACTATTATTAATATAAAAATGAATATTTCTGCATTGAGTGGAGCAAATTTTTTAACTCATTTCTGAACAGGTTGTGCAGAAAAGCTGCTTCAACATCTTATAAAGAATACCTGCAAGAGTGCCATCCTTCTGACACAGTATCCTCGAAGTAACATCACGATTGTTCTTCAAGAAACGCAGAATTCCGGAGGTGTATCCTTTATTTTCAGAAAGCGTTGTGAGCCAGTGTTTTCAAAAATTCCTAAAAAAAATTTAGACCATTTTTAAAGGCTAATACCAAAGCACATCCAGCCAGATAATTCAAATTACAATCAACTCTCGATATAACGAATAGAGTTGCTGATCCCATGAACATTCCATATTAAAAACGTCCAATCCCGTTCATATTCGTTATAGCATGAAGAGCTTGCTAAAACCAACGTAATCGATGCCAACATTTAATTGCATACACTATAATAGTATAATACATTAAAATAAAATTACCTTAATGGTTGAATAGCTTCTCTCTTGCTGTATAAATGCGGCTTGTCTCGGTCTTATAAATGCAGGAATTGCGATGAAATGCCAAGTTGCCGCTGTATCTTGTATCATTGGAAGTGACGGAGCAATTATTGTTGATCCAACTATTTTACAGGAAAAGGCGAGTAACCTAATAACGATATATTTTGTTGTAATTAATACCGCGGCTCCGATATAATCTGTTTTTCAATTTTTCAGGAAGCGCAAGCCACGATGTTCTTTGCGTTTGAAAGTTGCGAACATAGTATGGTCTCGTCAATAACCGAAGGCATTTTCTCCCAACAGGAATATGAAGCTTGCTTGTCTGTGTGCAGAGAAGCTAGTAAAAAAATATTTAGTTTTTATCGTAATGCAGTAGCGAAACTTTTCTCTAAATGTAGTTAATTTTTGAACAACAAATAAAAGTACGGTTAATTTTTTATAACTTATGCTAATGTTCGCACCTCATGTACTGATTATCAAACTTTTCACTAGTTAATAAGCGACATAAAATGTAAGAAAGATTTATTGAAAGCATAATGCACAAAACATGTAAACAAAATAAACGAACAAAGTCTTCTTCAAGTCATGATCCAATTCGCATAATTTCGTGCTAACAATCATGAAATTTTTACGTAATGTAAGATTAGAAAAAAAAAATATGAACATTTGAAACTTAGTACAGAAGTTTACGAAACACTTCAGAAGATGCGTAACAAAACCTGACACCCTGGTGCACTTTCACGCTAGCCTAACATGCAAAGGTAATAAAATGCTGGAATTTGATGCAATTACTCATTTTCACTCATTACAAATAATAACTTGGATAAAATCTTCCAGAATTAAGGGATGAGAAGTAAGCCATTTTTACTGTTAATTCTTATTACTCCTATTTCTCCGAAACTTGATTTACTAGTGGCCCAGAGTAGTATACAGTAGGCTCTCGATATAACGAATTCCAAGGGGATGGTTACCGACTATATGTTACCGTTTTTGGCATCAACAAAATACTTTGCTTTCTATTGAACACCAGAAATACAATATTTTGCTAGAAATTACCGACAAGGTTGGCTTAGTGGTTATGCTAAACTCCTTGAAATTGGGAGACCCATTTTCAAACCCCGGTCGGCTATCCTGGTTGTGGTTTTTCGTGGTTTCCCATAACCTTCCTTAATCGCCCATATAGGCGGATGCCGGGATAGTTCACCAAAAAGCGGCCACGACCACATACTCTTCCACTTAAAAAATCTGGCACTTTGCCCCCTGCCACATAGCATGTTATATGCTGACTGCGGGGTAATGCATTGAATTGAATGCTTTGAAATTAATGAAAATATGAATCACATGACACAACAGGATGTTCTTTGTGGGATAGTGAGGGGACGAGAGGCTAATGAGAAGTGTAGGCATTTTGGTAGAGACCAGCCCCTGTTTGTTATATCGAGAGTCAACTGTATTATATGCCCTTGCAAATCTTGTCCAAAGATAAGTTTAAACCACACAAAAATCAACTAAGCTGAGACCCAACTTATGGCTACACATACCGCTCCTAAATTACAAGAAGCTAATTTTATAAAAGTCAAAAATGTCATCTCTCTATCTACAATTAGTTACTAACTCAGAATGCTCGGCAGTTTTAATTTCACGAAACATTTCTGTTGCAAACGTAGAATTATTTTAACTAGCAATTCCTGTAAAAAAATTCTAGATAAAGATGCCTTAAAATAATTTCTGAATTGCCATCAACAAAATATCCAGCGAGCATTCGGAAAGGTTAAATGATTCTTTTAAAAGAAAATTTTTGAGTAAATCGTTACAAGAGATTGACATTCTACGTTTAGCTATTCAAATATGCACATAGCATGCCATTTTACTTTTTAATCGGTTTTTATTAAAAGTCATAAAAAGCGAATTAAAACCACACAATGAGCCACATATTCGTAGGGGAGAGCTGTTCGACACGACCTTACACATTTAACCATTTAAAACAGGCCATGGAGTGCCACTACCGAGTACGCATCGTGGCAATCTCGGACCCCCAAGTTTTAGCTAGAGTATCAATCGGTACTCTACAATCGTTTAACTTTTAAGCGAATTAATGCAAAACCGGATATTAAAATGCGATCATTGTTAACACTTCCACAATAAGCAAACGACTGTTCTACTCCACAACTATCGAAACCGTTCACTAACACCAATTACGTATTATAATTGACTGCTAAAGCCTGCATCTTGAAAGTAATTCCTCGCCATATGATATTAAATGCCTCTGGGGAAAAATTACCCAAATTGTCACCACACTTAACACACTTAGAAATGGGCATAGATGAGAGTAGACCCAAAGGGTTCTTTCCTCAAGTTTCTTTTTGAATATTCAACCATACACAACCATCGGCACTGCCTCTCGTTAATAATTTTAATAGGGTTCGTACATGTTTTCAAGTCCAAAAAACTGAGGGGTGCCATTTTGAAATCAGAATATCAAAAAGCAAGCCCTCTGAAAGATTTTAAAAAATGTAAGTACTTTTCAAGGCCTTGAAATTCATCCAAGCAAACATAAGCACTTAAAGAACATTCAAGGAACTGTACAAACCCTGATTATACTACGAACAGTTCAATTTTAATTAAAATGAGAAAGTGGATGCAGAGCACGAGTGGGACTTTTAGCAAAGGGCTTCAACCACTAAAAAAAGCAAAACTCAATCTTAATTTGGAAATTTAAAACTTTAGAATAAGTATTTATACAAACTATAAATATAAATTGAGAAACTAAGAGTGAACAGTCAGCTGTACAAGTCTTCGTTAAATCTTAAAAACTCCAATTGCCGAGAGATTTGCATTAATTTCGATGAAACTTTTAATAACAAGCTCAAACAACTAATGGGA
Source organism: Xestoiulus laeticollis (assembly GCA_034698905.1). Classification (NCBI taxonomy): domain Eukaryota; kingdom Metazoa; phylum Arthropoda; class Diplopoda; order Julida; family Julidae; genus Xestoiulus; species Xestoiulus laeticollis. The sequence goes on from JAQGCC010006595.1 coordinate 4,114, forward strand.
TATTAAAAAAGGCCATTACATTTTTGGGTCTAAATTTCAGACTAATCGAAGAGGTATACAGCAGTAAAAAAAAAGAAATAGGATGAAATTACTGAGTTGAAAAATTAAAGAGGTAGAAAGAAATACTAGACATAACGACGAAATTAAACTCTTGAAAATGCACCCTTATTAGCTACTACAATTCCACGAGATTAGTAAACGGGGGGAAAAAATATAAATAAAAAGTGAAGCAAAAAGTACAAAACAGGGGTGATCATGTGTATTAAATCAAAAGGTTAAATCTCGAAGAAATTACATCTCCATTGCAATTTAACCCTTTTTTTTTAAATCGTGGCCTTTTGACTTCACGCCATGACGTAACCTCGGCTAACGACAAAATTCAGATTTCCGTTCAGCATGCAAAATAAGCGGAAAAAAATTAAAGAGCTAACCGAGAATTAAATTTTATGAAAAGTCTAAAGCCATTCACTTGCCTCGTATCGAGCAAACAGTACCTCGCATAGTTTAAAAATAACGTTCAAATTTAAAAGTTTAATTTGTTGCAAAATACATAAGAAATCAGAATTGCCTGATTGAAGCACGATGCAGCAATGTATCCGGAGTAATTTTTAATGTATCAAATCTAATTTCCCCCCTCTCCTCTCCTTTTAAAAATTAAATAGCACTTGGTCAGCAGCAGCAGCAAATAAATTGACGCACCGTATAATATCAGCATAATTTGCAAACAATGAATGGGTCTATATCGTGTGATAAGAAGTTTAGGATTAGTTCGAACAATTTGGTTTGAAACTACGTTTCGGGTAAACTTGAAATTTTAGGATTACTGTATTTTCACACGCTTTAACTTTTAAATAGCCCACCTGATTTCAAAGTGTGCAGAAAGCAGATATGTTCAGCGCTAGGATACTCCGTGGCATCTGAAAATGTCGTGTCTGTCAATTTACCGCAACTTTGTCACTACATCGTAATCGTATGTGAGAATAAAGCGCAACTTAATTTCCTAATCTTTGCCATGCATTACTTCGGGGTGAACGTCATGGGCAGTCACCGCCAATTAAAAAGATGTACGTTTCGCTCGCAAGCTGCATCGTTTCTCCAAAAGTGCTTCTACAATCGTTAAGATCGACACCGCCGTCGAAGACACGGTATTTATCCCCAACGAGAGCCATCAAAATCTTTTTAAAAAAATGTACAATACATAATATACTTTCCTCGACTTCATCACGCATTGTTGCAAAGAGATCCCAAACTATCGGTGCTCGAAGAATCTGAAAAAATACATACAAAAAGTATAATATTAAAAAAACTACGTTTGTACAGGTTTTCAAATCTAATAGTAAGGACTTTTTAAGCATTTTGAGCATGTTACGCTCCTCGCACCACTTTTTTTTTGAGGACGTACCTTTCTTTTGTTTCCGAAACTTCTGAGTTGGTCCCCAGATGCGCACCGTCCCATCGTCAGAAGCACTCGCCACAATCTGAGGGTACTTGGTATTCCAACTGACACAGTTGACTGTCCGTGTGTGCCCCACTAAGGTAGCGATAGGCATTTCTCGGTTTACGTGCCAAATGTAGACTTTGTTATCTGCAGATGGGACAGAGCGGTTTAGTCTATTTGAATCTATTAAAGTCTATTAGAATCTATTTAAACCTAGATAGCAAGAGGCCTTTTTTATCGTGGCCCGAAGAGGCGATATTACCTTCGCTTCCGCTAGCTATATAGTCTTGATTCACTCCTCCGAAACAAGAATGGATGGTATAAAAGCCTTGAGTTACGCCTTGGTATTTGCGAACCAAACATTTATCCACCATATCCCATAGATGCGAACCCTGAATTGAAAAAAAATAATAATTTGCAAACCTCAAAAGTCGTGTCGATAAAAGCAGAACGCAGTAACGCATAGTGGGTAGATCTTAGTCCGTGAACCCCCTGTTACGTAACGATGCCACTAACCTGTGATGCGAGGTTTATTAGTATTAATCTTCCTTCGTCGTTGCACGTAAAAGAAATGATAGGAAAATCTTCTTGGATTCTACGAACGATACATTCGTTATGAGCGTTAAGTGTGAATTGTGAAAATTTTAACGTACTGTTGGTTCGGAGAAAAAAAAACAACGAAAGTTGATTCTTACAAATTGAAATCTGTTAGATCGTCAAAGTTGTAACCGCGGACTCTATGGTGAGTGTCCGAGGCGAGAACGATGCGCCCATCTAGTTTGCAACATAACCCTTGAACTCTGACACCCTCCCAGGAGTCCAGTACATTGCCATCGAGATCCTAACGAAACGATACACGCTCGTTAACGCGTGATGTAGCTACACGTTCATCGAACGAAACCCCAGCAAGTCCAAAATACTCACGCATTGATAAAATTGACCCTTCATCCCGCCGGTTACAAACTTCTTGCCATCTTTATGCCACGAGCAACACGTCAAGCTATCTTCTTGTGAGTGATTCATTTTCACTTTCAGTTCTCCGATCTAAAATATATATTAAACCCGCTTTTTAAAATAAATCTATGCTAGGAACTTTGACGCTACAGTAAGAACCCGGTTAATAAGCTTTTTAAAGGAGTTCTAAAGTGGGTTTTACTTTATTTTAAACCACAGAATGACACTTACCTCGCAATTAAAAATATACAGGTCGGAGCAATCTTCCTGGCCACAAGCTAAGAGATACATATCGTCCGGACTCCAGCTTAAGTAGGCAACCCCTGATGGATGTGCTTCGAAAGAAAACTTCTGCGTTATCTCTAAAGTTTCCTAAACACGAGTAAAAATTACTGCGTTAATGTCTCATCTTAAAGCTATTGCATAGATCTGGCGAAATTGGGCACTTTACGTCCACAATTTTCACAGGGTTGGAGAAAAGTGTAAAATTGCAACTTACGGGATCGATAGACCATATAATGATGGTGGCATCCTTAGAGCCAGTTGCCAATCTGGTACCGTCATTTGAAAATCTAACAAACCACACTTCGTCGCAGTGATCGGTAAGCATCTGGATTGTCTCACACGGAAACATCTCCCTTAAATGAGCAATAACAACAACAACAACAACAACAAAAAACAATTTAAACCAAGGCTCTGCAACATCTTAATATGCCATTTAACCGAAAACTTACCTCGAGCATGTGTGATCCGTTAGAAGCGATACGTTTTCTATATCACAAGCATCCTTCGTGTTGTGATAAGCACATCTTTCTTTCTGCAATTCAATGGCTTGCGAAAGAAGGGTACGCAATCTCCGAGGAGGCAACATGATGCTCGGAGGAAGGAAGGCTAGAAAAATAAGTTGGGGGCCTCGTAAACATTGTTCTGGAGAAGAAAAAATGAGATAAAGGAGTGAGGGCAAAACGCACCTTGTAGTTTTTCCATAAGTCTTTGTCTGGAAACGCGACCTTTGCCTTCCCAGTGAGCAGTAGCTCGTAATTCATCCCCATTTCCGCACATCATATACCTATATCATATACTGCGATTAAAATCTAATCTCAAGGCGAGCTGAAAGCTCGGACATGCACAGCAAAACATGCCTGCTCAATTCGTGTACGCGTTGAGTGTCGTGTTGCAAAGGAGTGAGTTCCTGTCTCAAAGCCTGCAAGGCATCTAGTACTCTGCCATCCTCGAGATGCTCTAAGTACTTTTGTTCGAGTAACAGAAACTTCATTTCCTAAACGAGGAGATTTCAAATGCACGTTGTATTGAAACCGAGAACAAGAAAATAATATGACAGGGACGACAATGCCGCTAGATTCGTGATACTTGCCACCAAAGACTGCGGCGATTCCAACAAAAGCCTCAGCTCGTTCAAATCTGCATCGGCCTTCGAAAGAGCAAGTGGAGAAAATTAATAATCAGTCAACCCACTTACAACTTTCGATATTTACAAATGCAAAGAAGAAGAAAAATTCCACAGATTCCAGGAGATACTGTGGCCGGAAATGTTAAATTTCCCCATACATGTACTGGTTATCTAAAATTTAACTGTATTACCGAATATAAATCTACTTAAACGGATTTTTAGATTGCATTCGGGCACACCGTTACATTTGGCGATATGCGAGTTAGGAATTGCGCTTGACATGTTTAAACTGAAACTTAACCCTTAGTAAAACTAATATTACATGTACTGTTAAAGCACTTTGTAGAAACACAGTATTAATATTTGATTAGTACCAAGAGGTACAAAAATGAAGCTTACTTTTGGCCAATCTCCATCCAGTACATGAGATTGAAATTTAGCAGCAGCAGGATGATCCAGTCGACATCCTGACTCCTGAATTAATTGATCAGCTGTTCGGCTAAAAATATTCAACACATCATATGCTACATAACGCAATTGGTATTTGGCATATTTCATTTCTGATTTTACTATTATGAGGTTAGTTTGTGTTACTGTCATAATCGGAGTAAAACTAAATTGAATTTGCGATGCATTACTTGACATTTCTAAAACATTTGAAGAAAATGTCCCATAATGTATCAACATTGGCATAATCTAAGATATTAACTATGTTTGGGGGAGTGCATGAGTCGCCATATAAATTCTCCATTTCTGGATCTTTAAACTTCTTTCAGCATGAACCAAATTGTTTAGGCTAAGCTTTTTGCCCATAAGTTATTTTTTCAGGAGCAAATTTGAGTAATATATAACATTATTTGACAGGAAACAAACGTCTGAATTATTAACCCATATATAGTTGGGATACATGTAGTTGATCCAGTAAGAAATATCATGCAAATTTAAGTTCCAAGTGGTTAGCGTAACCACTAAATTAACCTGCATGTAGTATGGTACCAAAAAAAAAAAAAATACTATGACAATGCTAAACAAGAAACCATTGTGTCTTGACTAGGTCAAAGCACTGCTTATAAAATTACAAATCGCAATATTCCATGTAAAACTGATTTTGATTTTGAATAGTCAGTCCTATTTTTTAATCCCACTAGTCTCCAAAACCCCCTGTATCGAGTAGTTGTTTAATAATGGAGCATTTAATGTAGTGGGGGGGAAGGGGGACAATGCTCTACCATTAATGGCGATTTGGATCATTTCAGAGGTGAACCCATTTAAATTCAGGCAAGCTTAAAAGGCCATCTTAAAACCCAATTGATCCACTGTTTCCAAACTCGCTTTTTCACGAATTTCACATAATTTTTCAACACGTTTGCATGCAGCTACAATGAAAAAAAAGAAAAAAATGGTAGGCCTTCGACGCTGCAAATACAATGTAGGTTAAGCCCAGCTGTTTTGTTCCCCCAAAGCATTAGGCCTAAACGACATGAAAATAAAGCCACGGTGTTTTCGTCGCATTTTTAAGCAATTTTCAAGCGATTTTCGTCGTTTGCGTAGACAAAAAGCGAGGATGGCGACGGAATGATGATTTTTAAAATGGGGGGGATGATTGATTTTACGTACTTGAGGCCCAATGTCTTTAGGTGTTGGCCAATCAACCTAACAATGTCCTGATCACATCGCGACTTGATTTTCGTGCTCAAATCGTTGTTTGTCTCTCCGTTGATCATGTGGCTGTTATTTTCGGATCCGTTGTGAGCTGGATTCGCATCTCCGTTCTGTTGAGAGCTGCAGCCATTACTTGTGGATTGCATGATGATTGTGTTTGCAGCAGGAGCTGAACTTAGGCGTTGCTTCTTCCGCGGTGGGGGCGAAACACCACCGTCGTCCGAGTTCCCACTCGAGGCCAGGCTTGCTACGGGAAGGCCGTGGCGGGATTACGGATCGGAACTGGCTGAAAATATGTGCGAGCAATTACGTCAACATATGTACATGGGACCTCCAACGACACAAAGGTCACCCATCCAAAACACGCACACACGCCACATACTCTTCTCAGTCAGCTGGTTAATACACACGGGCTATCGCGGATAGGCGTGTGACGTCATTAATGGGGGGGGGGGGGGCGGAGGAGGAGGAGGACAGGGAGAAAGGGGCGGC
>JAQGCC010006596.1:0-10070 GCA_034698905.1 Xestoiulus laeticollis
AAAGATAACCAGCTTTGAGAAAGATAATCGAGATTAGTTCTAAACTAGTTTAAGTTCATAGTGTGTCCAGGGTATTATCTTATATACAGTAGTTTCGTTCGGATATACTACGATGTCTGATATTACTATAATCCGGACATAGCGATATATTTCTAAGTGCATTTACATGCAATTATACGTGTGATTTAATGACAAAATGAATTACGATCTTAAAAGTTGTGTTGTAGTTTTATCTGAAATCTTATTTAAAAAAATGTGCTTATTTTACTAACGAAACATTAACTTCAAAAACCAAAAAAAAGTTCGTATTTTGTACTAAATTTAAGTCAAATTTATTAATTATACATTTCTATATTTCAGCGCTGATATTTGTTTAAATTTTGAAATTTAGAAATCAACGAACAATAAAACTATATAAAGTTTAAAATTTATATTAAGTATTGAATAATTTGTATACTTTATTTTATAGATCTACTGTTAATTAACACAATCGACGTCATGCCACGCATGCGTCGTTAAAGCTAACTCTACAATAGCATTATGGCAAGTACTTTTTAGCTTGCGGCAAAATTATATCTCTCCTTAATTTCAAGTAAATTTACCTGTATCAAACCGCTTAATTAATTCCAATTTCGTACGATTATTTTTTCCAGTCAAAACATTTAATAAAAACACGTAAATTATAGTTTCTAACTTATTTCTGTGTATACATGTATATATATATATATACACGTATACGTAACAAACTTACGTTTAATTTTTCATAAATCCGGACACAACGAAGTTCGGATATAACGATCATATATATGTCGTGGCAAGTATTGCTATCGGGTATCCTATAGGTTACGATACCACATTCAGCATAGGTCACGAATTTTATTTCGATATAAAAATCGGATAAATTGCGTGCCCTCGTCAAGTTTAAAGAAGATAAAATGCATATTTTTACAAGCCAGAAAGCACAACAATGCATCCTTAGTAAAACGGTCCAATGAACGTCCTTAATCTCTAAATTGGATTCAGTGTTCCAGCAGAGGTGGGACCCACGCTCAGGAGCTGGGGCTTAAAGAAGGGGGTAAAAAAAAAAAAATAAGGCGATAATTGGGACCCCCTCGACGTCATTGTTAGGGACAGGATGATTTTGATGGGATTTCGAGGGGGAGAAACCAGGGGGTGCCCATTGATCTTTTCTGAGCTTGTCTGGCTAGGGCTCCGCCCGTCGACTTAGGTCCATCATTCAAAGGGTGGGAAGGGTCAGCGTTGACGTCTACCAAAGGCAGATCAAAGGTCACTTTGGGGGGTCAGCGTCGAGAAATGGACAAACGAGCGAAATATTCGTGTGTTTTGTAAACTCAGAGGGAGGTCCTGGCCCTTCAACGCTAACATCTTACGATTCCGGAATCCTTCGAGGGCAATTTGTCCCCTGATTGACCCCTATTCTTAAAAAAAGATTTCCAGACTTTCTGAACGACCTTTGTGGCCGTAGTGTTATTTCGCCATTTGGAGGCGGAGCTGAAACCAGTTCAATCATAGCTTAATTGGGCCACGAGGGTTGTCCCGAAAGTCCAACTAGTAAGCCAAGATTACAGTCCAGGTCACGAATTCTATCCTGTCTTAGACGAAATAAAAATCGGCCATATTGCTATTGCCAGTTCATGTGTTGCATAAGCATTCGGTTTTGACATGGCTGAAATTTAGAAGTTGAATACCCGTATTTGTCCGATTTTTATTTCGTCTAACACAAGTTAAAAATCGTGGAATTAATCGTCCGGCCGCCAAATCGTTCGTCTTTATACGATCTTAGACGTAATATTAAAAATCGGAAAAATTGTTTTGTCTCTGTACGTTAATTTTCAAATGCATTTGGCTGTTTTGACATGGCTGAAATTTAGAAGCTGAATGCTCACATGATAAAGGCGGTTCATATACATGTACGTGTTCGGTTGTCATATCGCAACGGCGCTTCATTGAAATGACTTTACCTTTCTGGTTTGCGAAAATCTGTCCTCTTTAAATTCAGCATGGGCATGCATTTTGTTCACTTTGTGCACAACTATATCTTACTAGGAATTTTTCCGAATGTTATTTCATCTAAGACAAGTTAGAAATCGTGGAATCGTTGGGCCACCAAAAAAAAAAAAAACATTGGAATTAATTCCTTACATGCAGACAAATCAAAATTTCGTCCAGTTGAGTTTTACTGCATGTCTATACTTGTCTGTATACTAGTGTATAGGCAATCAATTTTTTTTTTTTTTGGTGACCAACGATTCATTCTACGATTTCTATCTTGTCTTGGACGAAATAAAACCTGGATTTAAAACGGACAGATTTTTGAAAATATTGTCTACAAGTTTCGTTTTTACCAGAAATTCCCACGGATTTTTGTGGCCAAATGTCCAGAACTTAAATGATATCTGGGAAGTTTTTTTGAGGCGGCGGCGGCGCTCCTGGCAAAAGCGTTTTTTCCCCTCGGCCCCCTGGCGGCGCCTTTTCCTATCTCCTCATCGTTTGCCGCCATTTTGGGTAATGTCCGTTCAAAGCAGGCGCGTGGACGCCCTTTGCAGGGGGGCGCCACATGCGATCTAGCTTTAAATTTCAGCCTCCTGCTGACCACTGATGTTCCTTGCACCACCAAGCCGCTTTTATCGCAACTTTTAACATCGACGAAATCTCGTCGGCCATCTTTGTACACCTAGTGCGGAAACGCCATGGAATGTCTATCGAAAAAAAGCTACACCATAAGAGCTATCTATATACAATGGCGTAAAATCGGACAGTGCAATAAAAATGCGTGCACTGAAGATCACCAATCATGGGTCAATTTTCAGATTGCACACATTTTAATTTAAATTACACTGTATCTTATGTCCGAAAACATTACCATGATATGTATACAGAATTTGGTTTTAGCATCTTCTTAATACTAATCTAGCATGCTACTAACCCCCAGGCCACACTATATATAGGCTGGAAACGCGCGTTTGGCTAGCCTCAAACAGGGCATCGAATTTCATTTAAATTCTAAATTATAAAATTTGCACATATCCCGAGCGAAAATTCTTTTTTTAAATAAAAGCCTTGTTTGAGGCTAGCCAAACGCGCGTTTCCAGCCTAGTGTGGCCTAGGGCTTAGAGTAAGAACAGTGTGGAGCATGGGAGAATAAGCATATATAGGAATGAATTCAGAAAACAGCGTTATGATTGGCAAATCGCTTAAAATTAGTCACACCCTCTGCTACTAAGTCGTTCCATCTGTTGCTAATTAAGTCACACACTCTGTGTTACTAAGTCACACTCTCTGCTACTAAGTCACACCCTCTGCTACTAAGCCACTCCCATCCCATAATGCAGTGCTTACTCGTGTTGAGCAAAAGTTCTTTGAATTACGTCACGGACGCCATCGCGTGTTAATTTTTTTTTTAATTCGTCTGGTCAAGCAAACTTAAATACAGTTTAAAGTCACGTGTTGCCGTCCGTGACGTAACTCCGCCGCATGGAGCGCCACCTGCAGCGCATCCTCTGAGGCAATATCTATTTTTTATTATTTATCGTTTTTTCTCGGTTCCGCTTTTATTATTACCTTGGCCCAAATTTCGCTAAAAAATATACATATAGGCGCCGCAACATGCTAAACACATTCACGCATGAGAATGCACCTCTTAGGCCTATAGGTTAGTTACATCAAATTTAGAGGGAGAAGGAAAGGTCATTAGTTCCGTCACTGGATTAATATTTTGGGTGAAACCAACAAGGAGGTAACCCTGAGAGGGCAGGGGCCATTCGGGAATAAAAATGATAATCATCACCGATCGGATACAGGTGCATGGTAAAAAAAGAGGGGCTGACCTATGAACTCCATCCCGAAAATTTAGGACGAATTAATATACTGCACATGTATCAGAATTATATATATATGTATGCAATAGAATATGTAACATACAGGTACATGTATCAAATTAACTGAATTGACTTTCAGTTGTGTATTACGAATTAACCGCTAGATATAACGAACAGAGTGACTGTTTGGTCCTGACCAAAATAACTATACACCTCTCACGTATATTATTAGCCCCAGGCCACACTATAGCTGAAAACGCGCGTTTGGCTAGCCTCAAACAAGGCTTTTAATTAAAAAAAGAATTTTCGCACGAGATATTAATGTGCGAATTTTATAATTCGAGAGTTTAGATTAAATTCGAAGCCCTGTTTGAGGCTAGCCAAACGCGCGTTTCCAGCCTAGTGTGGCCTGGGACTTAGCCTATCAGTATAACGAACAGTGTCTGGTCCCGACCAAAATACCTATATACCTCTTACGTATACTATATATAACGAACATATCCCATTCCTTGGCGTTCGTTATATCGAGATGCATCCAGCACGGAAAATCCCCACGTTTCATTTCAAGGCATGCACCCTGCATGCACAAACGATTCCACCCCTTAATTACTTAACAAGGTGAATTAAGGGCGGGGAGGTGGCCTTAATCCCCTTTTTCACAGACTTTAATCGATGCTTACGCAACCGAAACCTCGTCACGTGACTCGTTGAGTGACATCAACACCTTTCTTCAGTTTAAATCCCCTCGTGACGTCACCTCGATTGCGCGTCCATTGTGCGCTGATGACGGCCTGTTTACGCCGATGATGAACGACCTTCCTTCCGGTCTAACATCCGTTAATTGCTGCTCATCAAACATGTCCACAAAGCCATCGATCCCACCATGCAGCATCGGCCAAGACGTCCATCGACAGAGGGCGCCATCCTGGTAGCGCTACAAGGCCCGTTGCCAGGGCATTACCCTGCATGGAACGAGATGGGTAACACCATAGCAACCATTTTTTTTTTTTTTTTTACCGGCGACGTTAATTGAGTCGTAACTATATTTGATGACTCCGTGCGATGGCAGGGCGCGCTTTGGAAGAAGGCCACGCGGAAGGTTGCTCTCCTAGGGGGGGTGTGGACTTTTGGGCATTCCGCGAGGGGGCGCTAAGGGGGCCCGGGTCTCCCCCGCCGAGTACCAGTTGTAATTCCGACGATAAAAGCGTCGTATTTCATTTGGAAAACAATGCCCAAAAAAATGGGGGCCTCGACGTGGGGTCCCGTTCTCCGCTTTCGGATAGGGACCCCCCCCCTTTAAAAGTGGCGGCGGCGGCCCCCTCAAAACAAACCGAGCCATTAAAAAAACACGGCGATAGGGGGCGCCTCCTAATCGCCGCCATATTTCAATTCCCGTTTTTTTTTTCAAAAAGTTTCCCCCGACATCAACTTGCATGAAGGTATTTCGAAACTCGGCATTGGGTTCTTATAGGTCTCTTAGAAAATATGGACGAAAACAGCGGGAATTCCCATTGATTGTGGCGGCCATCTTGCGCCACACAACATTATGTCTTTTTAACACTGCAGCGTATTCAAAAAAGATGAATATCTATATAAGGCAAGGTGTCCACCAAGATGGCGAGCATGTGGTGACAACCATGATGTTGAGATGGTGATATGGCGATATGGCGACTTGGTGGTGATGCCAAATTGTATGAAGCGAGTATACGCATATTAATAGGATGGGCTCGTGCAAAGTGTCATGTTTCGAAAAGTCGCCATATCACCACATGCTCACCATCAGACATCTTGACCAAAACAGTGTGCCAACCATATAATGTTGAGCATGTAGTGCTATGGCGACTTCGCAATGCATGGCATGTTGCACGAGGTGAGTACATGCAAATTAATAAGATGGCCTCGTGCAGCATGCCATGTCACCACATGCTCACCTGCTTAAGGCAGTATCCCCACCAAGATGATGAGCATGTGGTGATGCCATGTTGCACGAAGCAAGTACACCTGTACATGCCTATTAATAGAATAACCTCGCGCAACATGCCATATGCAGCAAAGTCGCCACCTCTGGAAACCAGAATTTAATCGCCGATTACGGTTAATCGGAGCATATGGCGCAACCAAGTTTTGAAAAATTTCTTAAAAAAACTCATAGAATCTGGCTGATTGACAGGAGCTACCATTTGGAATTAGGGTGGCCATCGGGGGAACCCCCTTAAGGGAGATCCGCGACGTAATTAAGGGGTACGTCCAAAAAATCAGCTTAAGAATCATAGCTCCCCCTAAATTACCCCTCAAAACGCGTCTGCGCTGACCATTACCTCATCATGGGTTGCTTACCCCCTTCAACCCCTCTCAGACCCCCTTACACGAGGAGCTGAGGAGAAAAAAAAAAGCGACGATCGGTTCAAAATCCCCTTAAAACCTTGAAAAAGTTCCACGGTAGCTCCCCTCAATTAATACCAATTATCCGGCTTTTCCGATGCATGATGGACCGGGTCACCCCTCGGCGTACCCTCCCCTAAACCCGTGGTAGGGTGCCTCGCTCGTTCTACAATCCGCCATCTTTGGGAACCACGATTTCTTTTGCATACACAAAAATATGATTCCTATATACAACATGTTCTATAATAACAGTCCCATATACAACATGTTCTATACTAATAGTGAACAGTCCTAAACACACCATGTTCTATACTAATTGTGAACAGTCTTAAACACAACATGTTCTATATATCCACATATGCAACATGTTTATACTAACAGTCCTATTTACAACTGTCCTATACAACATGTTCTATATACAACATGTTCTATACTAACAGTTCTATATACAACATGTTCTATAATAACATTTCTGTATACAACATGTTCTATAATAACAGTCCTACATACAACATGTTCTATAATATCATTTCCTTATACAACTTGTTCTATAATAACAGTCATATATACAACATGTTCTATAATAACAGTCCCATAAAAAACATGTTCTATATATAATAACAGTCCTATATACAACATGTTCTATACCCACATATGCAACATGTTTATACTAACAGTCCTAAATACAACTGTCCTATACAACATGTTCTATAATAACAGTCCTATATGCAACATGTTCTGTAATAACAGTTCTATACCAACAGTCCTATATACAACATGTGCTATACCAACAGTCATATATACAACATGTTCTGTACCAACTGTCCTCAACAATGGGGCCGAATTGTAACGATATTCTTTATAGAACCTTCTGAAACAAGTACTGAACCCCTACAATTACATGTATATGTTATTTGTATATACTGAACCTGTCTCGAGGTTATTTAAAGCACCTTGAAAAGTGCCACATTTTGAAGGTTCTATGCTACACTTTTTTAGCATGTCGTAGGACATAACATTCACGAATTCTATTTGGTTTTACACAAAATAACATTGTGTCTCTTTGCGGAACTAAGCAAGTACACCGAAATGCTTCAAGAGCACTCAAACACTTGCACGGGGCGTGATGGACTTAATATCTCCATGAGCATTGCCCAGTCATTATGGTTCTGAAATATGGCCGACCCCGATGAAGTAGCAGGATAGAGACACAGGGGTGAAGAGTTCAAAACCGGATTAAGCTCTCCTCCTCCCAAAATAAAGAGCTGGAGGGGGTGGTCAAAAAACGAATTTTTATATGATATAAAAATGCACAAGTGGTCGTATCAATAGCTGGTATTAAGACCTTGACCAGAGCGCAACCCCCTCAGATTACAGAGCCCGCTCATCGAAGATTTAGGGGTACGGGACACCCAATTTCCTATAGGCAAGGGAAAAAATATTCCGAAATCCAGTCGAAATTATAGGCATCTTTAAAGGGGGGCGAGTTGAAACAAAAAGCTGAAATATTTAAAAGATTCCTTAAAAATGTGTATAATTTTTGAAAAGTTTGGATAAAAAAACAAGACGAAATTAAACGTTAGGACTGCCCTGAAATGCACGAGAGGTTTCAGGGGGCCATGATCGAAAAGAGCTAGGTTTTTTTGGGCATGAAGTTCAGGGGGAGGGAGTGGAGAAAACATCCCCTTACCCGAAAATCGACCAGCATGTATACAAAGCTTGACAAAACCGAATTTTAGCACATGGTGAAAGCTCAACCGTTTCCTGAATATCCTGCAGGTTTTATTTGTGTGGTGTTGCATGACCATGCAGATGGCACAGTGTGCAGGTCAAGATTGTGTAGATACATGTATAAGAGTTTTATTGGTGTCTATATGATGGCATGTGCAGTGTGCATGGTAATGATGAAGAATTGAGCTGTGTGGTGCATGTTGTGGCGTTTTGCATGGTGCTCTGTGGTCATTATAGAAACATTTTTATTCTGTGGTGTTATTATGTGCATTATATACGAGACAGACTTTGTGGTGTAGTATAAACATTGAACATGAGAAAGACTTTGTGGTGTTGTGCAGTACCAATGTAGGTTTTAATTGCGTGGTGTTACTTGTGTGGCATGATAAAGGATTTTGTGTGGTGCTACATTTATAGTAGGACGAAGATTTTGTGGTTTTGCGCATGTCATAATGAGGAACATATTGTGATGCTACATGCGTGGCATGAGAATGGTTATGTGGTGCTGTCCAGTCCAAATGTATACGTTCTAAATGTGATGTGGTGCTACATGTGTAACATGAGAAATGTTTCGTGTTTTACTGCATTTGTAGCAGGAGGAGGAGGATTGTGTGGGGCTGGGCATTTCACAATGGAGAAGATTTTGTGGTGATCCTGTGATGCTATACATGTATGGCACTATATTTGTGGCGATGTATAGTCACAATGGAGGTCTAAATTGTGTGGCATCAGAAAGGTTTTATGTATACATTGCTACATGTGTGGCATGAGGAAGGTTTTGTGGTGCTGTGCAGTGACAATGAAGATTTTAATTGTGAGTTGCTGTGTGACCATTGTAAAGATTTTGTGTGGTATGCATATACAACATTTATTGTGCGGTGCTGCAAGATTAAGTATCCGTATAATATTGCTTATCACCTGATCAATAAGCTTTTTGAAATTTTGGTTTGCAAGGTATAAAAAGCGAACTTGCAGCTATATGTAAGACTTGGAGCGAGTTTGGAGTCGAAATTAAGTTTGAAAATCTGACAGAGAATGTCATCCAACAAGAGCATCATTTCACGATAACACAATAGGTTTTCTCGAGTTCGATATCCCATGCACTGCAGCGGTTTCCCAGGCAACGTGCTATAACAGAAAAAAAAAACGGTTGACTTACCCTGGATAATTCCCACACCTCCCGTTCCAGTTCCTCCTCCCTTGCTGTTCACGTAATCGTCTTTGCAGATGAATTTGTTCTCGTCCAGAACGTAGAGTTCCTCTCCAGTGGACAGTTGCTTGCGGCACACCATGCAAGTGAAACACTTCAGATGGAACACTTTGCTCCGCGCCCGACGCACCAAATCACTCGGACAAATACCCTGAGAACAACCGGCGCACTTCGTACCGAAACGCCTGCAAAAAAAAGGGGAAAAAAGCACAAATTAGAACGAGACATTTTAAAATCGAGCATGGCATTTATAATAGTCCCCCTGCATGGTTCCCATACAGTCGACCGACTCTCGATATAACGAACAAAGTGGCTGGTCCCGACCATATATACCTCATGTATACTATAGCCTCCCAGCATAATGAACATAGTGGCTGGTCCCGACCATAGCCTACCCCTCGTGTATTAGCATCTCGGTATCGTACTACTCGATATAACGAACAGAGTGGCTGGTCCCGACCATATCCCTCGTGTATTAACATCTCGGTATTGTACCACTCGATATAACGAACAGAGTGGCTGGTCCTGGCCATATACCTTATATGTATTATAACCTTACAGCATAATGAACAGAGTAGCTGGTCCCGACCATACCCCTCGTGTATTAACATCTCGGTATCGTACCACTCGATATAACGAACAGAGTGGCTGGTCCCGACCATACCCCTCGTGTATTAGCATCTCGGTATCGTACCACTCGATATAACGAACAGAGTGGCTGGTCCCAACCATATACCTCATGTATTAGCCTTACAGCATAACGAACAGAGTGGCTGGTCCTGGCCATATACTTAATATGTATTATAACCTTACAGCATAACGAACAGAGTAGCTGGTCCCGACCATACCCCTCGTGTATTAGCATCTCGGTATCGTACCACTCGATATAACGAACAGAGTGGCTGGTC
>JAQGCC010006597.1:0-10069 GCA_034698905.1 Xestoiulus laeticollis
TTCCTGTACTTCACTTCTTTTGTACAGCAGGTTCTGGCAGTAGGCATCAGTCCCATATTCAATCTCTTCTTCCCCGCATTGACCATCCAAATTCCGAGTTTGTTCTGCCCTTTTCCTCCACTTTTTTGCTTTTTTTATTCACCATCTGGACCCAGGTATTCAATGGCAGCACCATCTGGATTGCATCATAATCACATTCCGGGAATGCCTACATTGCACACTGCAGACATTCTAAGATCATGGTCAGTCACGTCAAGCGTGATCTTAATTAGGTAATTTTAGGTAATTAGGTGATTTTAATTAGGTAAGGCAAAGGAAGCAAGGTCATTGCAACAACAACAAAATGTAAAACAAAAAAAAATTTAAGACGGGCGAGAAAACCGTCTTACACATTCAACACATGATGTTATTGTTGACACACATATCGTTATTTCATACACCACACTTCTTTTTTCGTTCACTGTGGATAATTGAGGCGACACAAGCTCTGCAACTAAAATTACGTTGGCAAAGAGGGAAAGTAACAAGGGGATTACTTACCAGTTCACACCCTATTACTTCCAGGATGTTTGAAGACAGATGTTGGCATCTTCATCAGCGCTCCTTTCATCCTCCCTCTAATGGTCCTTAAAGGTCCTAATGGTCCTAGCTGTAAAAGATTTTTTAAAAAGAGATTATATAACAAAGTACCATTGTCCGAAGGTGCGTGGTACTTGGGGAAATTTCAATAAACACTTAAGGTGTGACTTATCTAAGGGTCTGCTTGTTGACATGCCAGATGTTGGCATCTTCATCAGTGCCCCTTTGATCCTTCCTCTAATGGTCCTTAATCTTCCAGAAAACATCAACAACCCAACCAGGTCAGCACTCCCCATTCACGTACCCATTCTCACCGATGGAGCCGCACGGAACTGAGAGCCAGGATCCCAGGCGTTCCTAACGCCTCAAGGACCCTGGGCCCTCCTTGATATTCTCGTCCAGGGATTCTTCGGATTTGCCTGGGCTCGAGAGTGAGGGATCCCAGATGGACTGCCTAATTTTGTTATTAGGACCATTAGGACCTTTAATGACCGTTAGAGGGAGGATCAAAGGGGCGCTGATGAAGATGCCAACATCTGGCTTCAAACATCCTGGAAGTAATAGGGTTTGAACTGGTAAGTAATCTCCTTATTACTTCCCCTCTTTGCCAACGTAATTTTAGTTGCAGAGCGTGTGCCGCCTCAGTCCCCCTTAAATGGTCAAGTCCGCTATGTGGACTTGTGCAATTTGAAATGTTAGAGGTGGGACACTTGTGACATGGAAAAAATTTAAAATAATAAGAAAAAGGTTCAAAATTAGATTAATTAAAGTAGATTAATTAGAGTGAGCCAAGGGAATATAAAATGACATAGTTTATGTAGCCAAAGAAAAGAGAGCCTTTACAAAATTGTAACAATGGTCCGTAGACCTCAAAAAAAATATGTAAATACAAACAAATATAAAGCTTTCAGCATGCATCAGGAAGTATATTAAACAAAATTTTAGTTGACAAAATTGCTTTATTATTTAACAGAATATATTGTAATCTAAGAGAAACATATTGCATGGAAAGATTGTAAGTTATTTACGAGTTACTGAGCTCTTTCTTTTCTTCACAGGTTTTGCTCTTGGCAGTGGAAATTCTAGGACCGGCAGGTACAATTTACCGTTGACACGACGAGCATCCATGATGCGGATCATCCTGAGGTCTGCCATGGTGAGATTTGCCGTGGGATTGTGCTGTCCTTGATAGATGCGGCGACACACTGGAATAGGGTAAGCCCTTTTCCAATGGTTAAAACAGTAAGAATGTCATTTTGATTGCGCGTCGCACCAGTAACAGACTTCCCTCCCATTGCCAGGCGTGGGACACCTGGAGAGTACCTGAAAGTACTCAAAATCAATATTTCCGGGGACAGGGTGTAGAAAAGTGTCGTCCAACACTTTATTCTGCAGACGTTGTACTTTGTCAGTGTACGTCTGCATATCCAATGGGTCTTCAAAAGGAGGCGACATCACAACGTGCTGCAGGTACGTGAAGACGGGAATTTGTAGGCCACGGACCTACATCCAATAATGCCTAGTCGCATCACGTGCTGAATGAACATGCATGGTGCGATGGAAGATGGCCTGAGGCTTTGGAGGCTCTCCGTCTCGTGCAACGTAGGGTGCTGGCAGAGGGTCACTTGCAGTTGTCAAGTTTAGCGGTGGCAATTGCTGAGGTTCTGTTGGGGCAGGGACAGTGGCAACTGTCGGAGTAGTTGCCAGCACCGGATATTCACCCCTTTGGCGCCGTGCCCTTTCCAATCGGGCCTCCATCTCCGCCTGGGAAGGCGCTTGGATGATGCTTGAGACCTTTTTTGTGCTGTCCTCTTCGTCTGATCGTAACGAGCGACGGCTGCGCGACGGAACATCAGCTCACTTGTGCGACAAACGCCTAGCCTTCTCCACCTTTTTCTCTCTGCCCAGGTCTGAGCTCAAAGAGTGCATCTTGTCACGCTTAGGTTTCGGTGAAACGGAGCCTGTGCGTTTGTGCCTTCTTAGGAAAGTCGCACTTTTCTGCTGGGACCTCTACAGAAAAAACCACCTCCCCCCCTTGGGCGTATCCATTAAAGACATGGTGGGTGTTGGTGACGGGTTCCTTACCGTCTCTGTAGCTGGACGATGTTCCGACAGTACGGATTCGAGAAGTTGTTCCAACGTAATCCGTGGTTCTCTTGGTGTTTCTATGATGACTGTGTCATCGGACATCTCATCAGTACTCCGCTTTCTCTCATCCTGCCAGCCTCTGACCAGAGAGTCATCCGTATGATCAGAAAATAAGGCATCCTGTGGCAAGCAGGCGGAGGAAGAAAAAGTTGGAGAGACGAATGCAGAATGACAGAATGGACGTCTGAAAATTTGCGAATATGGCTATAATTACAATGATTAATCTCCACCAAATTCGCAGCCCTTCCTAACTTATAGAATGTTGTTTTTCTATAATTAGAGGCATTTGGACAGACCCTGTCTAACTGTTGAACTTTTTCAAAGTGTCTAATGGCGGCCATATTGCCAGCCATTTCCACTAAGTCGTCCATATCTAAGCCCTGTTGACGAAAATAGGGTTCAACAAGCTGGCGATAGTTGTGAACTCTCTCTCTGCCAACAGAGTTGACCAATTCAGCCATTTCAAATCTTAGGTCCATTAGGCGTAAGGATTGGAACTGCAAAGGGACCTTGACCTTACGTCCTGAGGAGGTTGTCTTGGAAGACAAAACTGGTTTACCTCCCCCCTCGTCATGAGCATGGTGATGCTCATGAACACCATGTTGTGACATGAGTTTTGACTCCTGTTCAACATGTGCTGTTGTTGTCAAGGGCTCTTCATTAGATGGAGGGCGCCCCGCCTTCCTGGTGCGTAGCACTGAATCCCCTTGGCTGTTTAAGCCTTTCATGGGTGAGGTCCTTGGCAGTGTAGGTCTTAAATGAGACTTTGCTCAATGGATCCCAGAGTTCTAAACTCGTTAATCCAACAGTCCTGTGGATTAAATATGTGCCATCTCTTTTGGGAAAAAGTTTGGCAGTTTTACCCGCATGCGCTGAGCTCTGCGCATGGGCCGCGACGAAAACTCTGTCGCCAGTTTCAAAAGTAAGATTTTTTGATTTCTTATTTGCATTGGCCCTACGCAGATCCTGTGCCTGCTCTTTGCGATCGCATGATTGTCGCAATTCTGAAAACAAATCTGCCAAAAACTCTGACACAGAGGATTTGACAAATGTGGGGTCCGCACAGTGCTCATTGAACGCCATGACATTGTCATGCGGCGAGCGCGACGCACGCCCAAATGTCAAAAAGAAGCTGGAATGAGCCATGGTGGAGTTGACAGTTGTGTTTACTGCCCATCTTACTGCCAGCAGAAACTCATCCCATCTGGTATGATGGTTGTCAACTGCAGTGGCCAATTTTGCTTTTATGTCCCGGTGTTTTCTTTCCACCGGGTCGTCAATCAGGGGAGCGGATAAACGTCCGGGACAGTGACTTTATTAAGAGCACGAAAGTCCGTAAAAAGACGGAACTCCCTGCAGTACCAGGTTTCGCAATCAGGATGGAGGGTGCCGCCCAGTCAGATTTAACTGGCTTAATAAAACCTTTATCAAGTAGAGCATGTATCTTTTCTTCCAAGATAGCTCTTTTCCGTGGTGAGCATGAATATACTCTAAACGGAGGTGGACATGCCCCTTCTTTAATCGTGATGGTTTGTGGTTCCACCTTGGCTGCCTCTACAGGTTCATCAAAAACTCATTGATGCTTGACCAAGAAATTGATAACTATAGTCTTCTCATCCTTCCCAAGATGAAGTCCTTCGTCACTACGAAGTACAACATCTTTTATCTGGATTTGTCGGATTACCGGAAAGGAACGGAGGCATCCTGATTCATAGGAGGAATCCCTATCAGGATGATAATTGCTCAAGGCAGGCCTTTGCGGATTGAGGAATTGCCAAGATTTGTCTTGGTAGTTCAAGACAATCACCGCTTTGGCTAGAAAGTCTGCACCGATGATGATTTTTGATCCAATGTGTAATGGAATCATCATCAGGTCCACTATGATGGGTACACCTTTCAGTGTGACCTGGACTGTGGCGGAAGCCACTAACTCTGTGGTGGATTTTCCGCCTGCAAGTTTTACTATGCGGACAGATTCCTCAACTGGAATTCTCATACGGCGAATTTCAGTTAATAGGGGCAGACCACCCACGGTGGCACTTGCCCCAGAATCAAAGAACGTTGGAAAGCGTTGACTGCCAATCATGATGTGCACATCAAAGAAGAATGGTTGTCCTTGGAAGAGACAATCTACATCCTCAGGTAACTCCACAGATGACATGACTATCATGTTTACTTCCAATTTGCTAGTTCCTAGACAGTCCTTACGG
Source organism: Xestoiulus laeticollis (assembly GCA_034698905.1). Taxonomy (NCBI): domain Eukaryota; kingdom Metazoa; phylum Arthropoda; class Diplopoda; order Julida; family Julidae; genus Xestoiulus; species Xestoiulus laeticollis. Next base: position 4,938 of record JAQGCC010006597.1, read on the forward strand.
AAGTATCCAGGTTTCAAACAAGCAGTGCAAACCTGGCCAGGTTTGTTGGACGATTGTCCGGAAGTGTCGAACTTGACTTCCTTATTCTGAAAGGAATTGTTGTTTTTGTTCTTTGGGTAAGAGGTATTACCTGCCTTTTAAGGAGTTTTGCCCTCTCCTCTATAAGGTCTTCTATTATTCTTTGATCCAGAGTTTGGTGTGGATGCCTTATTTTGGCTGGAAGCCTGATTCCCAGATTTGGAATCTTTTTTATGTTAAGTTTTACATTTGGAAGACTTCACAGGATGATTGGACCTTCGATCCTGGTAACTATTATCAGATCTTCTACCCCATAATCCACATTGGATGAGGTGTGATTTCACCGCTACAGCAGCATCCCAAAGTTTTGGATATGAGGAGAACTTGTCAAGTCCAAAGCGACAGCTTATATCCGGATGTAATGCCCTATACATGAGTAACAACTGATCCTCCATACATATGGGTTGATCCATTACATCGAACGCCTGGAGTAGTTTGGCCAGGAATCTAGCGGTTCCTTCATTTTTTAACTGATCAATGTCCACAATCTTTTGTAAACGAACTTGTTCAGAATCCTGATCGCCAAAGACAGCTTTCATTTTGACTAAGGCTTCCCTGAATGTGGTGCAGTAAGGTTCCTCCACATGCCACCACTCAAGGGCCAGTCTACAAGCGCATGCTTGAGACTACCCCGCTTTTGTTGATCAGTAAGACAGTGCAACTTCGCTAACCATAGTCTGAAGTATCCATCTTCTCCTCCAAAGCGAGGGATAAACTCGTAAGTCCTCTCGAGTGTGACCAATCAAGCAGATTAGTGTGCGCGAGGAAGCGCCACACCACCCACCACGTCAGTCGTTTTACGGAAACGAAGAGGATCCGGAGCGGGATCCACTCTTGGAGAGTGCACCACCATGGAAGGCCTAGCTGGCCCAGGTAGAGAATGAATGGACAATTCATCTAATGGTGACAGTACATCCTTACTGTCACACTCCACATTCAAGACTGGATAGTCAACTAGCTTTGCCTTGCCAGTAAATGATGGAGTTATTTGCACAAGTGGTAGACAAATGGGGTTATCCACTCCACCATACTGTGGCTGAATGGTGGGCTGAATGCTGCCTGTCGAAGCAGTGTCAGCTTGTAGGGAAGGTCGGGCAAGACCTTTCAAAGCAAATTAGCCGTATCTAGGCTAACGCTTACCCCTGTGGACCGTATCAGACCGGATAAACTATTTGCCAATAACACACTTAGGTTGCGAAGACTTTGGAGAATCTCCACAACCTGAGGAAGCAAACTTTCCTCTAACGCATTCTGCGTTGAATTGAAGTCTTGGGAAAGACTAAAATTCTTGGAGCTATGGCTGTTGGACATCTCACCCGAAAAGAGAGTGTGTCCTCCAGATGTGGACTCTATGGAAGTCGTCTGAAGTAACTTGTGTCATCCCTTGGATGGCATGGTTCCATAGCTCTATGACTGGTTTCATTGAGTTAGGTGGGTATTGAACTATCCGGCAGGAAGTGTACCCAATCATCCCCAAAAACTAAACTTGCAGGTGGACCTGAGGCATCAATAAAATTGGCTAACAGTGGGAACTGTTTTGCCAAGACATCATTTGCCGGTGGTAGTTGGCTAATGAGATGCTTAGAACCCCCTCGAGGAAGATACTCATATCGGATAGCCATGTCCAGGTCGCTGGACTGACAGATACTGGGGTTAGCATTTGCCTCTGTTGAAGATAGTGTTTAATTGAGTTTGTCCAGGTGCATACACATGACTACCTTGGTGGTGATTATCCAACAAAGATATATCTTTAGCTAGTTCAGATTTAGATGCCTGAGCATCTGCCACAATACCCTGGGAGGGGTCGTGGTTAGAAGTTAGTTGGGCGCCAGCTATAAGGCGGTCCGTCTGGGATCCCTCACTCTCGAGCCCAGGCAAATCCGAAGATTCCCCAGACGAGGATAACAAGGGGGGCCCAGGGTCGTTGAGGCGTTGGGAGCGCCTGGGATCCTGGCCCCTGGCGAAGGTCGCCTCCGTTCTGTGCGGGTCCATCAGTGAGAATAGGTATGTGAATGGTGAGTGCTGACCTGGTTTGGTTGTTGATGTTTTCTAAAAGAATTCCTGGGTCCCCTAACCCAGGAGACTTCTGTCCTAGAGCTTGGTGCAGCAGCTGTAGATGGTTGATATCTGCAGCTGTGTTGTAACCTGTACCGAGGTGTTGCTAAAGACACGGCTCAATGTTTTTATAAAAATCCAAAACAAGTTACTTAAAGTTAAAATAAAACTAATTGCTTTATTGCAGATTTTATGATGATGGGAGCTACATAAACGCCCTACACAACACTGTGGCTCCAAGAAGAAAGGTCTGGCCTGTCAGGGATGACAAGGCCTTATATACCCACTGTCCAGCCCCTGTGGACCAATAAGGAAGAGAGATGGTGGACAGATCCGGAGTGTCCTCCGCCAGTGGGGGAGGACAACCGGATGTCAACAAGCAGGCCCTTAGATAAGTCACACCTTAAGTATTTATTGAAATTTCCCCTAGTACCACGCCCCTTCGGACAATGGTACTTTGTTATATAATCTCTTTTTATCTTTTACAGCTAGGACCATTAGGACCTTTAAAGACCTTTAGAGGGAGGATCAAAGGGGCGCTGATGAAGATGCCAACATCTGGCTTTAAACATCCTAGAAGTTTTAGGGTGTGAACTGGTAAGTAATCCCCTTGTTACTTCCCCTCTTTGCCAACATAATTTTAGTTGCGGAGCATGTGCTGCCTCAAAAGTACCATTGCCGAGGGGCGTGGTACTAGGGGAAATTTCAATAAACACTTAAGGTGTGACTTATCTAAGGGCCTGCTTGTTGACATCCGGTTGTCCTCCCCCACTGGCGGAGGACACTTCAGATCTGTCCCCCTCTCACTTCCTTATTGGTCCAGAGAGGCTGGACGGTGGGTATATAAGGCCTTGTCATTCCTGACAGGCCAGACCTTTCTTCTTGGAGCCACGGTGTTGTGTAAAGGGCTTATGTAGCTCCCATCATCATAAAATCTGCAATAAAGCAATTAGTTTTATTTTAACTTTAAGTAACTTGTTTTGGATCTTTATTAAAACAAGGAGCCGCATCTTTAGCAACACCTCGGTACAGGTTACAACACAGCTGCAGATATCAACTTCTACAGCTTTTGCACCAAGCTCTAGGACAGAAGTCTCCTGTGTTAGCGGACCCAGGAATTCCTCCAGAAAACATCAACAACCCAACCAGGTCAGCACTTCCAGTTCACGTACCCATTCTCACCGATGGACCCGCACGGAATGGAGGTGGCCTTGGCCAGGGGCCAGGATCTCAGGCTTTCTTAACGCCTCAAAAACCCTGGGCCCCCCTTGTTATCCTCGTCCGGGGAATCTTCGGATTTGCCTGGGCTCGAGAGTGAGGGATCCCAGACAGACCCCCTAATAATGTATGTTCAATTCAATTCAATTTCTTACCCTGCAGTCAGCATGTAGTATGCCGTGTGGCAGAGGGCAAAGTGCCAGAATTTTTCAAGGGTAAGAGTATATGGTATGTTGTTACTATTGCTTCAGTTATGAAAGATACAAACTAATCAATACCATTCATTTGTGCAGCTTCTGCATCCTTGTCAAGACTTATTGTTATTGTCTACTATATTCTTGTAGGATCTTCACAACAACTTTCATCTGTTCCAAACTTGCTCAGCTGAAAACAGATAACCAGAGTTTTGTGAGAATTTGTTCATATACATTTTTTCTGAAAATCAATGTTTAAACTTCACTTAAGGTGAAGACTGGATCATTAAATTTAATAAACTCTTCGCCATTCTAGAAGTTAAATGAATTGGTTGCCAGGAGTACTCTTGATTTTATATTTTCTGTGGTATGCTTTGTTATATTGAATTAGCATCCTTTGTATGAAATTATTTTAAAATTTTTGCTGGCTTTCCCATTTGCATCATATGTCAAGGAAATTTTAGCGGACTTGACTTGACATGAACACGAGCTTGTTGCTGCGAACTCACGTGCTGCCCAATATTTGAGGGTTCCCATGCAGGAATTGTATGTACATGCACAAAAGAAGGTTATTTCCATGCATTGGTACAATTCTCCTGACCCTTTATAATAAACTTAGAATTCTAACTGCAAGGTTTTCCTTCAGACCTTTTTCATACAAAGCTAAGTGCCCATGAACTCAGACTATATGGAGCTCAGGGACACCACCGACTGCTTCTTGCAGCCCCAGCTGATGGGTACCCTGCCCAGGTAGACGACGAAACCGCCGAAGATTTTCTTATAATCCCGGTCTTAAGCCACGAAACGCCGTTGTATGAGTGGAGGGCATCCGAACTTGCCCCACTTGATCTCCAGTCCCACAGTATTCACACAATACTGCAGGACCTGAAGTAGTATCTTCACGTGGGCATGTGAGTGCTCACGTGAAGAAACATCCTGCTGCCCAGGAACAGCAGTCTGGCCACCAGCTGATGATATGGGAAGTATGATGGGAAGTTCCGAGTCGTTCTAAACTCGGCACACCGTAGCCCACACGCGCTTAGGCACCTTCACTGTGTTTTTAGCAAGAGTTTGTGCTCCCGCACAAGGTTGTCGACGAAGTTCCTTGGCCCAACAGGATTCGGCCTCCACGGCGGTCGAAGTTACCCAGAGTAGGCACTTAATGGGTCTGAGGTTGGACATCTCGAAGATGCCTCCCAACTCCTCCCAACGGGTAAATACCCGTTCGAGTATAATTTGTGGCGAGGCAGGTGGGCCTTCCGTCTTTCTCTCCGTTGCAGACTCTGGAGCACTGTCCGTGTCGCAGGTCCTCAACTCAGCCATAGTCATGGCTCGCTTTGCCGGCATCTTTCAAGGAGTGTAGATGGACGGAGTCATTAGTATGGGGATCTCAGGGGATGGGGTGCGCTCAGGATTGCGCCCCAGAGCCGCCGGAATTACCCTAGCCTCTGATCTTGCCATCTGTCTTATTGCAGTCTCTGCTGCTGTCACCTTTACGGGACTCAGGTCAATGAGCGGGGTCTCTATCGCTAGAGCCTCCGCCATGATTGTATGCGAGGTCTTACTCGGTTGGCTTGCCGTCTGCGA
>JAQGCC010006598.1:0-10067 GCA_034698905.1 Xestoiulus laeticollis
TTTTGATCATGCAGTAGCTACAAAAATACTGCACTTTTATCAATTTTTATTTTTGTATTATAACAAGTAGTTTTTTTTAAAGTATGTTTTAAAATTTCCTAATAGCAAAACATGCAGTTCAGTTCCCCCTTAAGAAGCTGTTTTGAAAGCAAATTACCATATTCTGCAAATTCCCACCTTGGTTTATTTATGCTTGATCTTAAACAATCTAATTAGAATAAGTTTTAAATTTAAAACATAAATTTAATAAGGTTAAAATCAGTCAAAACGGGAATTTTCCAATTCCATAGATGCAGGGCTATAGCAGAGTTTGCCATAACATGACTTTTGTGATAAGTGATAACTAGTTACATTACATGTAAATAAAAACATGTGATATTTGTGTTGAATCACCCTGACTTTTCCTAAATCACTTTTCCCCGAGTGTTCCAAGTCTATAAATTTCAATGACAATTCCATGCTATCAGGCGAGTTCACTGGCTTGTTCAGAACAGAATGCAATGCTGGTTTTTTTGCATTAGTTTATACTGAAACACGTGTTCGGAAGTCATGGTCATTTATGTTCGCCCACGATTTAAAGCGCCACCTGATGAAGATGTTTGAATTGACTTGATAATGTCTTACGAGAAAACGTGAAGTAATTGTTAATTAATTGAGACGGGTGAAGGAATAATATGTCAAGGAAAGAGTGCTGCTGTCTAGCACACATATAGGACAATATATTAATTATAACTATCAAAAAGCATTTGAAAATGCGGTGCTACTGCATGGAAATAAGAAAAAAATCACGACATGGGTATACATGAAGAAAATACATAAACAGGCAGCAACAAATTTTTATGAAAACACAAAAGCATCCATGACGCCATATGCTCAAAATTTTAATAAATATATGATCTCCATCAACAACAAAAAAATGTGAACAAGACAGAAAACTATTTTAAAACTAACGAATAAATAAGATTAGCGACTGCTTAGATTTAAAAAAATGTGTGTACGGGGTAAGGCTAGGCAAGGCCTTTACCTGCCAAAAGTAATTTAAATGCCACTACATTAGTTGATCATAACAATGGTAAAGTCATGATTTATGGTAAAACTTGTGGTCATCATATAGAAATGGCATTGAGCATATACATAGCTGTTAAGGACTTTCCGGGTAATGTTTGAAACAGCTGGAAATTTTAAATAATATAATACAGTCGTCGAATTTATATTTGTTACATATAAGTAATTATGTTTTATAAATGTTACGTATAGATGCATTACTTAAAATGAAAAAAAAAATGAATAAAACTTAATTTCGTATTACTTGTATACTAAAATTGCCCAACTTAAAATGAAACAACAGCTTTTAAAAATCAATTGCACACATCAAGTTAAGATTTCTTATGATAAAGATTTTTATAAACTATTCTGGCGATACATATATCGTTGATTATTGGAATATTGATGATTATAAGAATAACATACATTTTTATTACACGTTGCTTAATACAATTTTTTGTGATTAAGGTCATGCAAGTTCTTTACACATTTTATTTGTAGATAGTTAAAACCAAACTTACTTCTTTGGACTTCAAATACATTTTCACGAAAATATGGACAAAATGGTGAATTTTTGCCAATGTTTTTATTTGCATTTAAAAGTCATTGTACTTAAATTTCACCCCTCAACTTACTGCATAAAACGACATCATTGAAATTATCACTGACCAATACAATGAATTTCAACAGAATAAGAGTCGTCTGTCTTATCTTTAGTATAAAACTGTCTTTAAAAGTTTGTTAATTGAATAAAAACCGTCTTGGAAGGGTCCCAACCGACAAAAAACAGCCATAACTGTCCTTTACCTTAAGATCGAGTGCTTTGATACAATGAAATTAAAGGTAGAAAATAAAATACAAAAAAAGATGACCGAAACATTTATGTTAGGATGCAACCTTTTAATGGGTCAAGGGCTATCCCCAACTGAAGGATGAGAAGAAATTTTCCACAACAAATATTTTATGTTTTATGATGTGTGCAAACATGCAGCCAACACCCACGATTGATCGTAAAGACAGTTCTTAGACAGGGTTTTACTGGATTATATCGAGAATTGACACAGGTAAATAATAAACCGCCTTTATGGTTTCAAGTGACCCGTTTAAATTATAAACCATGATGAATAAAGGCAACATTTTCACCTGGCTTTTATGACGGATTTTACTATTTCCTTCGTACGGTTTTACCGTTGCAGGTAAACCTGCTTTTATAATCATCTCGAAAGGTATAAAACGAAAAAGTTTTACCATCTGGAATGAACACCATTACGAGAAGCGGATATTTCGGAAAAAACTAGAAAATTATTAAGCAGAGCACACACGAGGCCATTTATCATGACACTATATAGTCGATTTTAAGGCGTCACCGAAGAATGCATACTGAAAATTTGTGTGAAATGAAAAGTTGAACTTTTATTATTTAGTTTATTCATTTTTTTTAAATTTAGCTTTATGCAACTCTTTATTTTGTTAAACCACGACAATGAAGTGTTACAAATAAATTTTACATTTCCCCTTTTTGTCACTGAATTTTGGTTGTGTTGCATGCCTTGTATCAAATCATATAAATCATTTCTGCTAGGAAATTTTCATAAATTACAATAAAGTAAAATCTGCCAAAGATGACCACCCCAAAAAACTGGCAAAGTTGGTCACTCTATACAGGTGTATAAGTAATGGAAGCAATTCAAAACAAACTAAATACAGAATGATTCATGTGACGTGTATTTGTTAATATAAAACATTGTTTTAAGAAAAAAATATATTAATTCTAAATCTATGCACCCTTTTCCTCCTCATGGATCCATTTTCATTTTTCTCTTCATAATATTTCAGGTACTCCAATTTTCATTTTTTTTTTATGTTATTCACACATCTCTTTCTAACTTGAAACTGTTTCGATGAAATTTTTGATGAAATAGGTACCATTTTAGAAATACTTTCTGGAGTATTCAAAACTTCTATATAGGGGAAAGAAGGTAGCAAGCAATGAAGATGGTTTCTTCATTAATATTTCAATAAATTGATATTTTAAAATTTTGAAAAAAAATCACAAAATTATTTCCAAGGTTGTTTTCTTAAAACAATCTTAAACATCGTAAAGTTTCGTTTTGGTATCATAATTAGATCGCTAGTTAATATTTACCTCTAATGTGGTTCTGTGTTAAATCGTATTTCTTTCCCCACCAAAAATTGCAACTCACTACCACAAAAATTGATATGCATTAGTGAGTAAATTTTAATCAGGTTATTATTTATTGCAATTAGAAGCTTGGCAAAACATTAGAATTTGTTACAAGTCTAGCTGGATTTAAAAATGTTTCCAAGGAAAGCAAAGTAAATTTTAATAAGTAATTTGATGCTGTTGAATTTTATCAAAGAATAAAAAAACAGAATTATGAACCACAACATAACTGTTGCTTATTTACACAAGCATTTTGCTTTGTTTTTTGGTTAAGATTCTTGCATAACAGAATAAACCTTTTTCTTAATTATTTTTTAATTTAATTTTGGAAACTGTAAGGAACAAATGAAATATATGATATACGAGGACCTAGCATAAATACTCTAATATTTTTTTTAAATATATTTATATTAAATTACGTAGAAATCTGTCCTTAAAGTTTACCAAACCCTCTACAATTATAAACTTTACGGACATATTTCCATGAAATGTAATATACATAAACGCAATATTTAAACAAATACTAGAATATTTATGCTAGGTCCTCGTAAATTTCATTTCTTCCTATCAGTTTCCAAAATTCAATTAAAAAATAATTTAGAAAGAAAGGCTTATTCCGGCATGCAACCCTTTTATTTCCCTGCCTACTTTAATTTTCCCTGACCTGTGGCCGCCATGATACAAGTCCACCCTTATTTCCCTGACTACTTTAATTTTCCCTGACCTGTGGCCGCCATGATACAAGTCCACCCATTGGCGGATCAATATACGTCCCACCCCATCCTATTTTCGCGCATGAGTACACAGTCACGCTCCACCGAGTTGGACAATTCAGGAAATAACGTCTTCCACCATGCCACAATTTTCTTATTCTTACTCTTCTGCAATCTCCCACCATTCCGTTTTCCCTCTCGTCCGCCATTTCCCCCTTATCCCTCCCTCCCACGAGCGTCCGTTATACGGCAAACGAGTAGCATGTGGGTTTTTCTCTTCTTCCTATGTAGGTCATCCCCACGTCAGAGTAGGCAGCCAACCTGTTGCACGACTGCATCGCGGCGCATTGAACGCCAGAGCGTTTGAGCTGCAGGTGGAAGCAACGACGTCCGAGGCAAACGACAGTGGCTCCCCCTATGCGGATGCTCATCCGGGCCAAATGGGAACCGGCGTTTCGGCAGTGAGCCCCCTGGTGTGGCAATGAGGAGGAGGCGGATAACAACGGTGTTGGCCACAAGCACTACAACTGTTACCTGCGTCGGGTGCTCACGTGGATTCCGTGAACAGGTGCTCCATCGGCAGCTTAAGCCCATTCTCCGCGGCAGCCAAACGCGCGGTTGACCGCCATTGGAATCCTCCTTCTGGCGTCGTGGGTCGTTGTCCAGCATCTCATCAACGTCCTGGAACTCCAGGATCACTTTCTGATTGACGTTTCTGAATTGCTCACTGTTTTGTTCTCCATGATCTGGTCGTTGCTAAAAATTCATCAGCACTGAGCATCAATGTCGGTTTCTTGAGCATCATTAATTTGCCATTGTTGTTCGTGATCTGAGTTGACATCTTGCTGGCAAGCATCATTGCTTCTGCAGAATCGACATCCTGAAACTCCAATATCGGTTTCTGAATTGAGCATCATTAATTTGTCAGTTTTTGTTCTTCATGATCTGAGTTGACATCTCCCCAGAATCCACATTTGAACCTTATTGACGAAAACATTATTTTGACATCTTTTTGACAAGCACATCCTAATAAGTCTCCAACGTTTTCCTGATGCTTTGCTTAATTCAATGATCTGAAATCTTCATGACAAACACTAACGGTTCTCCAGGATCAAACTGACATCTTTCTGACAGAGGCAGCAGACTTGACCTCAAGGATCATTTTTCAGAATTAACATCTTCCCACAATGTGGGATTGATAGGACAAGTTTGACATCTTTCTGGAGTAGAGTTCTCCAGGATCATTGACGTATTCTCAAAATTTGGGAGTTGTGGGATAAGATCAGCTGTGTAGTTTTACCTAGTTTTTTAAAAGAAATGCCGAACTCGATGCCCCATCACCCTGGGAGTGGAACCATAGACAAGCGTGCCTTGCTGTTCCCCATCTGCTCCGGAACTTTAGGGGTGATCAGCGTGGTCATGCAAATCGTTGCCGTGGCCACCTCATACTGGGCCCACTTCAAACGAGAGAGGGACAGGTTTGATGAAAACCAGGCCGATGGACTCAGTGCAGGTAAGACATTTTTATACAACGTTTTAAAGCTGATGGTGCAGTGTCAACCTATACCTTCAGTGGCATGATACAACTCGTTTTGGCGCCATTTAAATTAGCGGAACCAAATAGCTAAAATCTTAGTGTATGCAATGGTAAAGTGTGATTGTAGTGCATAAAATTGACAAACTTTCCAATAATTTTAGAGGAACTTTGGTATATTATTTTTTTAAACTACAGTAGGTATGTTGACGAATTCTAACTTGTCTCCATTCTGACAAGTTCCTCTGGTCAGGGGCAGCGGAACATCACAAAATAGGGGGTAGCAAAAAAAAAACCTGCACCTTTTCTACATTTTTGTGGAAATTTTCCATTTACCCCAACAACGTACCATTATTCAAATTCTAAAAATGTGGTCCAGAAAAAGTTCAGAAAATCGTGGGGCATAACATGCTACCCCAACAACGCACCATTATTCAATTTTTTTTTAAAAAATCAGAAAATTTTGAGGTGGCATGCTACCCCAACTATGCACCATTGTTAAAATTATAAAAATTTCGTTCAGAAAATTCAGGGGTAGCATGCTACCCCAACCAAAATTCTTGGGGTAGCACATGCTACCCCAATATTACTGGTTGCATATGTTGTAATTTGCAATACCTAGCACCTATTCGCCAGGATCTTCAGTAAATTTATCAGAATTTTATTTCGTCATTAAGACGAGATATAATTCGTTAACCTAATGTAAATTTCGTTAAAAACTGTATTGAAGGCTGTTCCAAATAACACCAAATGTGCCTTTAATTCACGTATTATTTGGTGATGCTTTGCAAAGAAGCTTGATCTTCATTACAAAACCTTATGTGTAATTTATATTTTTTTTTGTTCAAATTGAAACTAAATTCAACCTCGATTTATTTGCATGAAAAACTGGTTTCCGAGTGTTCAGATTTCAAGCGTCAGAAAATTTTAAGTATTTTATCTCGGTGTGAAATTTGTTATGATATCGCATGGGAAAAATGATGATGGCACGCAAACGTGTTTGGTACAACCGAAAGGATTGAATTTTCTTTCAGCCGAACCTCAATTCCAATGCATTGTTATTTGTTTTGTCTTAAGAAGTCGGTGAGGTTATTTCAAAAACCCTAAACCCATTCATTGTTATGTAGAATACAAAAAAAATACTACCATTTTCTAAAAAAAAAACGAGTTCTGCATTTTTTCTAAATAAGCTTACTGCCAGCATAGGAACATTTAACACGAACTATAGTCAAAGAATTTTGCCCTGATTTTACACACTTTATTTAAGAGTAATTACACTTATTGAATAGTACTTTGAGAGGATCCCAAATTTGTTTCGAAGTTTCACATGCCTAACTTTGGATTCCCACAGAAATGACATTTTCAACTTCCATGACTTTTCTTAAATTAATAAAGGTAATATTATAAGTATTTTGTTGGACTCTTTTTTATATTTAATAAGTGAAAAATAAACCCTCCATATTTTAAAACAATTTTCCATCCTATTGAATGAAATTTTAAAAATAGGACAATACCTAATATTTTTTTTTGTCCTGCTATACACAAAGAAACTGTTTCAAATTACAATTTACGATATTCTGTCAATAAACTATTCAATATGATCAAATAAATTATTATTAAAACACATTTTTTCAAGACATCTGAATTAAAAAGGTTATCGAATATCCGTCCAATTAAATTGTTGAACAAGTAGATGATATTTATAGTTGAAATCATGTAAAACGGGTTATTTGTGTACGTTTAAGTAAAATTATGTTAAATTGAGTTAAAATGGGAATTCCCCATTTCTGCAGATGCAGGATTTTCTAATCACTGCACTTTTGTGATAACTAATAACTAGCTATGAAACCAAATGTAAAATTCATATGACGAATTTCCCTGATTTTTTCTAAATGTATAACTTTTTCCAGACTTTCACGATTATTTTATGAATATATATATACAATTTTCCATGTCTGTGGGAATCCTTTATAAGAACTGATTACAGTGAAACTTGTTAAAGGTAGCCACCCAAAAATGGCCAAATTCGGTCACTACATGTATACAGCTGGTCACTATACATAGAATTTGTATTAAGAAAAACATACATGTATGCACTAAAACCAATTTACGAGAAGTGGTCATTATACAGAGGTGGCAAATTTACCAGGTTTAATTGTATTATGCCAAATATTCAGCAATTTATCAATGCTAATCAATTTGGTGCAAACTTTAATCATGTTTTTTTTTACAAAAATGTCATGGTTATATTTAGCATAACTAATTTATAACTAATTAATTTCAACGGCCATTAACGTCTCCAGTAATTAAAACGGGCATCACGTATAAACGATTGATAACAGTTAATCTAGTGTGGCGCAACACAGGCCATTAGCACCAAACTGGCGGATTTGATCAAAAAATCCGGGAAGGAAATTCAGATACAACTTCACGTGGTTACGAGTTCATCCGTCAGGGAAGTTGTTGCTTACCAGTCATTCAGGTTCTTCGTGTTTGTAAATTTGGGACGAGTCTGCCCTTTGACCCCATGCAAAGCTTAGTTTATCTACGCATATTCAAATTTGATAGTTTTTGTTTAGATTGCACCAAACTTGTCAGAGTAAACCAAATTGGTGCAGCGTGGGTGGCTACACATTTCAAGAAAACATATTGCTCTTTTCTTATTTTGACAAACTTATGACATCATCACGGAAGGCAAAACGTGCATTACGCTATTCGAGGGACTCTAGAAGTAGGTTAGCAGGATATTTTGACAAATTAGCACGATTAAGCATGATATGTGACGTTATAAACCGAAAAAAAAAACCTAAAAGTCACGAGTATTAGAAAAAAGTTACGGCTATACAAGTTTCATATAAAAATTCAATTGAGATCTTGTAAAAAACAATGTTAAGCAAATTTAGTTGCTTTTTTTCTTAAATTTAGTTTAATTACTACTGCAAATTTGAAAGCAGTTTAAACGAAGATGGCGACCTACTAGCGGACTTGAATTCAAGATAGTTCATATTTTAGGTTGTATTTCAATACCAGCCTCGTTTCAGGTGCATTATATTTCAAGCACATTTTATTTAGGCTATAAGCTGTTGCAAAAATGTCAAATATTTACGGAATGCCACAAAAGTTAGGGATGTTAAACTTAAAGCAGGTGGTGTATTAATCCCTTCACAGTTCCTGTGCATTTATTGGCAATAAAAATGCAACCACCGTGCACAGTTAACCCACATCCACATTTATTACGTGAGTATATTATATACAAAATCTCACGAAGTAATGTTCCATTCCAGTAATTAATGCAATCAATAAGACAACGGCCTCTGCTCTCTCGACAGAGAAACATAACTCCATGAATGTTGTCCCAAATTTTTTTCTTAATGTAATGATAAGATCATTGGCAGACCGCACAGAATTTTGTTAATTTTATATATAGATTAAAAACTATTTATGTCCTTTATCTATTTTCAGTAATTGTTTTTACTGAAATCGAGAATGGAACTTGGATGGTGCATTATAAGTTTCAGTGAAGGCAAATACACACTACAAATCAAAGCATCTTAAATTAAGTGTCCACGAAATAAGATGCAAAAATGTATCTTAATTTCAGCACTTTTTCAAACTTAAAATTAGTTGCATTTTGTAATAAGACGGACAGTAAACAAAAGAAATGCAGAAGATGCAGTTTAATTTAAGTTAAATTTCTTAAGATGCATCATAACGTCTTATTTCGTGGACAGTTTTTAATCCGTTGGGCGAACATGGAGCACGATGTGTGGACGGTACGCCCACCCAATGCATGGACGGATCTGTCAACAATGCATAATGTGTGGACGGTCATTCGTCAATTAGTCAAATCACGGCGATGTGCCCGCAGCTACGAAATTCGTGTCGGCATTTGTCCCGTGCAAATGGGGCAAAGTCCCAAAACACGGAGACATAAGCGCCCCCTACCAAACTTCACACAGGCACAGTATTACGACGCAGGGTGGCACGTAAGGGAACCTTGTCCGCCAATTAGATCCCTGCATGAATGTAGAATTCTCTCCAATGTCTGTGGCATCATAGAGCAGAGTAAAAACTGACAATTTTGCAAACATTCGTGAGTATCATTCGACGGGGATGTGGCCGAACCATTAGGATGGATGTGCCAAAAAAATTCAGGGGTTCCCCAAGTATTTTCTGTATATTTCAGTATATTCCATGTATGTTTTAAACATGCATTAACAGGTCTAACCCCCGTACCTCAGTTGCACAAATAGCGCTGCTTGAGACCAAGCTTCGTATCAAGTCCTGGGATTGGTACCATAGATAGTTGCATCTGAGCACCAGATCAAGGTTGGTCAATGAGGTACCTTGAGCAGCAGTTTTCAAAAATAGCGCTGCTTGAGACCAAGCTTCGTATCAAGTCCTGGGATTGGTACCATAGATAGTTACATCTGAGCACCAGATCAAGGTTGGTCAATGAGGTACCTTGAGCAGCAGTTTTCATAATGGCGGAATAAGACAAATTTCAAGTTGTTAGATTACAATTCTCATTTTTCCCTAACAATCGTTGCTGTCGAGATACGGATATTGATAGGGAATTCTGTGATATTTT
>JAQGCC010006599.1:0-10065 GCA_034698905.1 Xestoiulus laeticollis
AATACTTGACTTGATTCTTCACCGTGCCCCGGCCGGGCTCCGGCCCGGTCCCGACACGGTCTAGCGTGAATCAGCCTCAAAGAGCCCAATTTCAATCGAAGAAAAAAAATAAAATAAAAACATGCAAAACTATATATATATATATTCCAGAAATTCCTTAAAATACATCGCTGTCCGGGCCCCTAGAAACCAAGGGGCCGGGGTTTTCCCCCCCCCCCCCCCTCTCCTCCTAACTCTCGTCAGGCCTGATCCTATTTGAGTGTGCCATGCCTGCACGGATTGTGGAACAATCATAAGCACAGATGGCTATACTGAGAGTTAGGTGGACAGTTTTTACAGACTTAAGATTGTTTGCAAGAATGATACCCTATTGGAAAAAGATACTGGGACCAGTATTCCATAAAACAGTATCATACTGGACCATGTACTTTTTTTCCATAGGGTCAAATATGATACTAGGCTATGGCATACTGATCCAGTATCTTTTTCCAATAGGGTATGGAATTGTATGGCATTTTTTGTCAGAAATTCGCAGATCTAGCTGATACATGATGTGGGACAACCTCATTTAGATATAGATTAACTTTCTACAAGTTCTCTTGTACGACACTTAAATTTTGATGTAAGAGTTTATTCTGAGAATATGACTCGACCCCTTCCTTAAACCGCTTAATATGGCAGCAATTCGTGTTTAATAATTTGCATATATTTCATATTTTCGGAAAAAATGTTCAAATAGTATACAAAAGCTTGGAAAACGTTATTGAATCACGTATTGAAAACTTCGACCAAGTATTCTAAACCATTTAAAAACAACATGAAATATTATGGAAATTATATAAATACGTGGATAATCCATTAAATACGTTATATATATAATTTATAAGCATTTCTCGCCTTTTAGCTTAAAGTTCATGTTTCCGGCAAAGTGCTTTACTATATTCGAAACAAGAAGCAATGTTCTTTTTCGAAAATTCAACGATAATTTAAACAAGGGATAATAAACTCATGCAGTCAGTAAATAGCTTACAAAAGGATTCCGAAAGTGGGGGACGTGTATGAATCTATGGCAAAGGGCACATTTCTATCCATTTCACGTAACTGTTCCATAAAATATAGTTGGTAGTTGCCTGTTTATTATTCCATAACAACTGCCTTCCCAACTTATTCTAATTTACCATAAAAAGCATTAAATCACACTTTCTATTGCCCATAAATTGCGTGATTCCAGCCACCTTTATTTTATTGTTGTCATAAACAATGTAAACGCTAGCAATAAAGCATTTCCATAACGACTTAAGGGCCTTAAGAAAAAGACGCGCGTTCTATTTTGGTTTCTGTTGTTGTAAAAGCCTACTTTGAACTTGCAGAAAAGATATATTTCATGCAAAAATGGTTGTGTGGATCGATAGGACATATAGTTCTATGCGCATGCATGATGCATGCAAACATAAGAGAAATGCGTTCAATAATTTAACGGAAATATGCTTTTTGGACCACTTTTCGGATTGACAAACATGTTGTTAAAGCACTTACATTTTCTGTTTCGAAGGACTTCTGCCACTAATTTAGGAGGTCAATTCAGCTGAAAGGACAAAAAAATGAAAAGAGTTAATTACATGTACTTGTAAGTTTTATTAACTCATGATACCATTCATTTCAGTAACAATTAACAACAAACTATAGTAATTTTAGTATCTTAAAGTTTACAAGTCAAATTTGACCTTTATATTAAAAGCACATATGATACTCGTACGAATTAAGATTCTATATATGTATGACCCACGTTCAGAAGCTATAACACCAGTGTTTCATGTGATATACCCTGGTCGAAATAAACATACTGGTATCAGTAAAATATTTCTGTCTGAGCTATTCTGGTATCAGTACAGCATAGTGAAATCAGTATGCAATGTTTGACTGATGCCAGTATAACCAATACCAATATCAGTATGAGCTCGAATTACATCAGTATAGTCATACTGATACTGGTTAGTTATAGTATCAGTACACCATAGTGACATCAGTAGGCAATGTTTAACTGATGCCAGTATACCCCATACCAATATCAGTGTAAATTATAGTTTCATCATTATACTACTCTGATAAATCTGAACTGTTTGACTGACACCAGTATAATATCATACTGATATCAGTGTCCCAATAGTCAGTATAAAACTGATTACTAATATCAGTATATTTACATGTACTTCGCCAATGGCCGGTTTTACCAACGAAGGTTAAACTTAACCTCTGGTCAAACTGCAGTTGACCGATTCGGTTTTACCAACAGAGGTTAGGGGGAAAAAGGAGAAAAAAGTTGACCATATACTTTAACACAGCCTTCATGCTGGGTAAACTGGGTAAATCGGAGGTCAAACTGTGGTCATCTGCAGTTTGACCAGAGGTTAAGTTTAACCTTCCTTGGTAAAACCGGCCATAAACTATTCTGCATAATTATAACGTGCACTATCATATCAGTCATATGCCTTGCCATCAGTTCTATTGTCATTCCTGAATGGCTTCACAAAATGAACACAGACCTGTATTTCTTCTCTTTATAAAGATCATGACATTCCAAACCCACACAACGTAATTATCATATAATGGGATTATATTAAGCTCTTCCTTTTATACTCTGTTAAAATACTTGGTCAACATGATGCTTTTATGGGTTGAGAAACCGAAATTTACAGATAGTGTTTATACCCAAAACATGGTTCATGAACATTAATTTACGCCACGACCTAAAATTCGTATTTGAGTGTAATTGACGCCCTAGAGGTGTACGTAATAATTAGTAAGAATGCCTATATTTATCTTTGCTTATCTGCATTGTCTACATTATTTGAGAAAAGCAAAAATTATAGCGAAATCTTGCTTACACGATATAGGATTACATGTCGAATTCATTTCAAAGACAAAGTACTTCAAGTCTATAGATCAAATAAGCTTATACATGTACATGTATCTTCTACCACATCACAATTCCCGGAAATACGATTCTATGTACATACTTAAGCCCCGGGCCAGACTAGGCTGTTAACGCGCGTTTGATTATCCTCAAACAGCTAGGGCATCGAATTTAATTTAAATTCTAGAATTATAAAATATGCACATTAATAGTGGGATTGAGCACGCCTCCCTTAATGCTAGCTCCCTTAATGCTAACCACATTGACAGCACTATGTTTTTCCAATGGGTTCTCGTTAAGGTAAATCAGTTGACGGGGCAATATAGGAGACGTGCACAATCCCTCTAATATCTCGCGCGAAAATTCTTTTATAATTTAAAGTCTTGTTTGAGGCTATAGCCAAACGGGCTTTAACAGCTTAGTGTGGCCTGAGGCTAAGAGCATCAATGCATAAATTGATGAAAATACGAATTGCATAATTTGACGCAAACGACTGCACTTTTGCAGAATCTGTTTTTCAAAACAGGAAGTAAATTTTCTAATCGCCACTATTGTATACTTGAAAACAGAAATCAAAGCAATGGGAAATGCTTTGAGCAATACTGTATATGACGAAAAATGTTGAAAATGTTGAAATCACGAAATACATCGCATGCCACAACTAATATAATTTTCAATCAAAAAATTGATACTAATCATATTACTGAGAATGCTTAATGGCCATTTTATTATGTTTAGTCTCTGAAGCACTACGAGAAATCAAGAGTTCTTCCCAGAAACGTTTATAGAAATCTTTAAATCTAATTTAACTTTGTTAAATACACAGCATTTACGATCCAAATGTTTCTGATCATTTCCAGTCAAAGGACAATTTTGTACTACATGTACATCAATCATCATGAAGGTGCAATGCAAAATCACACTGTATTTCTGTACACTAAGGCCGGAATTCATAGTCATCGAATAAGTACTACTTGTGTGCTAAAAGTACAAATAAGTACTATAGTACTTCGAAGACTATGAATTCCGGCCTAAGCTTATTAGCTCTTGATCTTTTTGCATAGAATTTCAACTCAAAATGCCAAAAGTTCACGACTGCACGTGTAAATAAATATATTATGGACATGAGCATCATTATAGACCTATAACTCTTTAGACATTTACTTTAGACATACTGCTGAGTCGACAGTGTGGAAAAATTGTATATGGTCATATATGTCTTATATATGGCATACATGGATCCATGTATGACTATATCCGAAAATACCCATATATAAATTAATTGTATTTGGTCATGCATACCTGCCTCTATACCGCCACATCAAGAATTGTCCATATATAAAATAAATAGGTATGGCCAGACTTGTCTCCACATACATGTATATGTATCGCCATATCAAAAATTAACTATATATATATATAGATGATTTATACTAGCATAGATTCGGCCATACATACCTCATATATGGTCATGCCTGTTTCAATGGCTAAATCTGGCAATATACTCGACTAAATTTACTCGAGTACTTTAAGATACTTTAGTCGAGCTGTACTTTTGTCCAGTGTCTTAAGATACTTTTCTCCAGTGTCTTAAGATACTTTTGTCCAGTGTCTTAAGATACTTTTGACCAGTGTTTTAAGATACTTTTGTCGAGCGTCTTAACGTACATTTGTCGAGTTTCTAAAGATATTTTTGTCGAGTGTTTTAAGATGGTTTTGTCGAATGCATTAAGATACTTTTACCGAAGAAAATACTATTGTGAAATGTTTCAAGATACTTTTGCCGAAATTCTTAAGAAGTTTTGTCTAATGCCTTATAAATATAGTGCTTAATTTTGTCGAGTGTCTTAAGATACTTTCGTCAAGTGTCTTCTTCTAAGAGTAAGTCTGATCAGTTCGTCTTAAAAGGTCTAAGACTATATGCCATATAACATGTATGTTTATACATGTACTGTATCTGGCCAATTTTGGATGCAGTCATATCTGAAAAATTTTATATACTAGTACATGTACATGTATGGCCACATCAATTTTTTCCACCTTAGTACATGAAGGCCTTGTGTAGCTGTTGTCCTGACTTGCTCAGCCAACTTACATGTATGCCAAATAAAATGCAAATTAGCTTGATTACATCTGTTCAGCAGTTTCATCTCTCATTTATGAAATGAGTTGGTGGCCAGATCTTGAAGCTCTCAAGTATTGAAGATGTCAGAGTGATGCATGGCCCGCACATGTTGCCACCAATAAATAACATAGGCAGAGCTCCAGTTTGCATGGTTGCCTTTTTCTCTGATACCATGGCGCTAACAGTCATTAGACTCTGTGAGTACGACGACGATTTTCACGATGTTCAGCAATGATAACGATTTCTCTTCTCGCCCTGGATGATGTTATCTCTCTACCAGCCCATTCTCCTAATCGCAATGTGGGCATAAAGCTCTTTCACATAATGAGTGTCTTTTCAATCTCATATAGTTGCTCAATTTCTACAAGGACTTCGGGGAATTATCGATTTCCCAAATGGGTTATTTGTTTGGCAAGGGCATTCCTAATTACGGTATGTCGGATATGTTGAGTATTTACAAATTGTATAAGCAAAGGACGTCAACAAAACAAGAGAAAAAATGTGGGTTTAACTAATTCCAGAAATTTCTATAAATATTTTTGCTCCTACTGTATGTTTATGCTTTATACATGAACATTAACAAACCTGAATACTTTGAGATGGTCTTGCAATTTTTTTTCTATACATTATACAGTGTACATGTATAATGTATATAATTACATTCCTATTTTTAGGAATAATCTTTAGACCTGTACTTCTATAGTAATTGGCCACCAAATTTAGAAAGAGGGATTACATTAAACAAAGCTGGCGGAATATACTGTACATGTACATTTAATGAACATTAAATATCGAAAATTCCTCACCCATCTTAAGTCATCAAATTGAAATTGTGTGGCTCACGAAAGAATTTCAATTAAGTTGAAACAATTGAATAAAATTTTGCTTCTTCTAATACATGTACTTCAATGATGTTAACAAAATGTAATACAATGAAACAATTTATTAATTTTTTCAGGATATTAAATGTGGTTTCAAAATCAAAGTTATTCATCATTGAAGAATATATTGCACGTTTATAATGCGCAGTATTTTTCGTATTAAAACTACGACGAACACTAATTTCACAAAGGTTTTGCAAGAAATACATGTACATGTATATATAGTGTACATGTATATGTATACAGCTAGCATAAACAAAGGAGCGAAAAATATTACAAAATTCCTTAGCGTAGAAGTTGTATAGTAATAACATTTAATATTGTCATTCTGATCGAGAAGGCTGGCAATGGTGAAAAATGCTCAAAAGTTATTTCTTATGTATAGCCATTTTATATGTACATGTACATAGGATTGCATCTGAAATTAATGGTTACTATTTTGTATAAATTTTTGGTCTATAAAACCGGCATACGATACAATAACAAGAACCGGGTAACCAAGAGCACCTACGGTGCTGTTTTGTCCCGTTTGTCAAGCTATTTAGAATGAAATAAAATAGGTATTCGTTGAACGAAATAGGGTAAACATGGTATACATACTGCCACATCAGAGAAATCAATTTAAGCAAGGCTCACGGTATTTTCTTCCATAGGACGTTGTACATAGAGTATAGGCTCCAATTTTTCTTCGTCCTTTTACCCAAAGAAATGATAAAATATGATAGGCTCCCATTGTTAATTTGAAGCAGAAAGTGAACAGTAAATGAACTCAACTTTCGACTGTATAATACTGTAGAAATGCTTCGTATGACGATTCTATTGCACAGGAGGTGATGCGAGACTCCGTATAAAGTTCTAGGGAAAGTTCCCGTTTTTTACGGAGTGTCGCGCTTAGGCGATATTTCGAGCCGGTGATTGTTGGTAAGCCGGCAGCCGAAAATCGGCTTTCCAAAACGGATGGGGGTAGTGTTAATGTAAGCCGTACGCCATCCAAACGTGTAGGCTTATGGCTACACGTTTGGGAAAAAATGGCGACGGCTGTGTTAATTCCGTGAGTGAATTAACACTTTCTGGAAAAAATTTGAAAAGGATTTTTGTTTCATGGACGTGAAACGGTAAGGAATCCTATATTCTAATGTCTGTAGATAGTGAATTAAATTAGCAGAATTGATGTTTTTTTAGGTATGAAACGGTGATTTTAAAAATAGGTTTTTCCGTTTCCGAGTTCGTTTCGTAAGCCATTTATAAGCTGGAAATGCGAACCAACCAAGTTATAAACGTATGCGTTTTAATATAATAGGATAGGATACCAAGCTAACATGACAGACTAAATCCTCTTAGATTAACAAGAAATGTAAGCCTTTGCTTTTTGCATTCAAAAATCGATCCATTATGCAGTTTTACTAACTTGTACTTCTTGTAGCCACACGTTGTCGTTTGCTAAAATGTCAATGGTCAAGCGGTCTACAAATAAACCCCTCTTGCATCATGCACACTTCAAACTATAATCCATTGGCCACGAGTGATGGTAGCCTTTTGACTCTGAAATTCAACATATGCACGGCTGGTCATTTCTTGATTTCAAATGCAATGCATACGTCTATTGAAACAATCAATAAAATATGCACATTGCATGAATACCAACAAAATGAGCGTAAATATAGCATGAAATAGCCGAGATCCGTTCCCAAAAGAAACAATGATGCACAAGTGTGAATGGCTGAAAATACCCATTACCAATCTGGAGAAAATGTCATGCAGGTACTATTTTGTGTAGAAATTACTCCTAAAACTAAAGAAACTGTCTACATGGATGGATACTTAATCCTAAACTCATAAACTAGTATTCATATTAAGAAAACAACATTAAGCTCTTGCTAATACAAGTATATCCCAAGGTTTTTATTACATCCAACAAAGTGATTCACGAAAATTCAAGTTTTTGTGGCTTTATTTGTCATTGTAGCACTTCATCAGTTTAATAAGGCAACGACATTAAATTAATAGAGGGATTGAGCATGCCTCCCTTAATGCATTGTCAAGTGATTTACCTTAACGAGAACGCATTGGAAAAACATACAGTGCTGTCAATGTGGTTAGCGTTAAGGAAGGCGTGCTCAATCCCTCTATTGAGAGAAAAAAGCGATTGTTAGTAATTAACATATAGGCCTATACTAGTATTACTAGACGAAGTTTTAGTTGTAGTGTATAAATGACAACTGAAGCGCGAGCACATATTAGGGCAAAAACAGCGTGGAGCATGACATGGCCTTGAAATGCAGCGTTTCGATTGGGCAATCGGAAATTCCCGCTATCGGAAAACCAAACGAAACGCTGCATTTTAAGGCCATGTCTTGCTCCATGCCATTCCATGCTCTGTTTTTACCCTTACTGTACATGCACTGTAGGTGTCCCTGCCTCTGTTAAGCCCATGCATTTAAAAAATAATGGCACAAAGTACAAACATGTATACGGCACATATACACTGAAATTGGGCACGTATAACGACATGGACATGCCTGACATGTGACAACCTGCTAAAAGTAACCACCAAAACACTTTGCACAACTGATCACTGCACATGTTCCAGATAGTCACCATACAGATAAGGACATGCTGTTGACATATGGACTTGGTGATTTAAAACTTTTGAAATGTTTTTATAACTTAAAAAGTTTTTTTTTTGCATTTTTAATGAAACTGAGCATCATGTGACAACCTGCTAAAAGTAACCACCAAAACACTTTGCACAACTGATCACTGCACATGTTCCAGATAGTCACCATACAGATAAGGACATGCTGTTGACATATGGACTTGGTGATTTAAAACTTTTGAAATGTTTTTATAACTTAAAAAGGTTTTTTTTTGCATTTTCAATGAAACTGAGCATCTTTAAAAATATTTTCCAAAAACTTAATCATAAGGAAAGAATGCACTGAAGGACTGAAAGAATTAAAACTGACTGACTATTCAGATAAGCTTACACAGAAACGGTGGGCTTTTATGTGATTAGCTACAGTATGTGGTATAAAAATGTTAAGTCAAATTCACACTAACATACATTAACCAGATGGGCTAGATTTCAACTTGGCCTTATAGAGTTTATACCCTAGGGGCAAAAGAGATGGCACACCCTGTATTGGTCATTATAAACAATAGACAGGTGGTTATATACAGAGAATTTTTTTAATGAAAATGCATATAGTTCTTAAACCATTTTATGAAAACTATTCACTATATAAAGGTGATCACTTTCCCAGTTTTCACTGTACAATTGTACATTAATTGTGTATATTCAAGACACCGTTCAATGCATAATTTAACTGACTGACAGTGTCCAGACTTTGTTTGAATGATGACTTTTCCGGCTATCCCTTAAATTAATTTTCAAAATAAATCAAATTTCGGACACAAGAAAAACTAGCATCAGAACAGTTTCCTCGGTGTTCAAGCATGGCCAAACACTAGGATGGCAGGCATAACAGGCTCGATCGATTAGCTGTCAAGAGAACAGAATCATTTATAGGTTTGCTTTCGCGATTCGGGTAAATAAAAGCAATTTAGTGCATGCATTATAAATCACGGTTACAAATTTAATTTGCTTTTTGCCGAAGCCGTATATAGTGCGTGGATTAAATCACAAAGCCGTGATCAGCCGAAAATTAATTAGAAACATCATTTTCGTCTGGTTGCATCGCGATTCTTCGAAGATTTTCGTCTATAATTACGAAAGAGTGTCTCTGTATTTACTCTGGTTAAGCCGAGCACGGCAAGGTGTAACCACATGAACGAGTACCCCCAAGATGGCATGGTCCATTACAGTCCGAAGATTGTCGAGAATCAAACCTCGAAATGAAATGATGGGTTAATTAAATTCGCTCCTGGAGCGCAAATGGCTTCCAGCAGACGTGTGACGTTGAAACAGCGTTGAAAACACTATACGCAAATTCCTAAAGCTGATGAATTTGAACGAACAGCATGACCTGAAGATGAACTAATGTACATCCTTGAATGTTAAAAAATTCAAAACAATGATTTATTTATATCAATTTCTCAGTATTTATGTTACACCTTATTCTCACCTACGTTGATGTGCATCGACTAACGTGGATCAGGTCAAACTTCCGAGTGTTCATTCCCAC
>JAQGCC010006600.1:0-10065 GCA_034698905.1 Xestoiulus laeticollis
AAGGGAGGTTGTGGGAAACCACGAAAAACCACAACCAGGATAGCCGACCGGGGTTTGAACCCAGGTCTCCCGAAATCTAGGAGCTAAGCATAACCACTAAGCCAACCTTGTCATGGATTTATTTTTGTCATGCTAGACAAGGTGTTGGGCTGTGAACACAGCAGTCTACCACAACCCTCTACACTGCGTCATGCAGCAGTATATGGATCTTTTTGCAGAATTCAATTCAACTCATTACCCTACAGTCAGCAAACAAAAGCCATGGAACAATGCATATAACACATTGTCCATCTGGTAATCCCCAATTGTAAAACCAAAGCTATTCCTCCGCTTTTAAAGACTATACCCGCTCTAAGGTCAGCCAGTGCTGTATACATCTCCTTGCGAGCCCGCTAGATGGCGTCTCTATCTTCGCATTGTCAATTCCTTAAAGATTCCGGATGATTTGAAGCAGCAGTGATGCTAATTTCAACAGAGTTTAGTCCACGATTAAAAAAATCAAATAATTGACGGTGACTAGAATGCTATACGGCAGCAGAAGCAGCGATTGTGTATGTATGGGAGCTTCACGCTTGGGTTGTCGGTGCTGCCCCCATTCGGTGGCGCTCCCCCTCCATTATTCAACGCACCCCTGCTTCTCTCTCTCTTGCATTGTGAATTCATGAATACGAGAGCAGCGAACAACAAAGAATCAAACATCGTATATATTTATAATAAAGACGTTACACATCTGACACTTTTAGGCCTTTTGCTCCCTTTGCCAACTTCACATTTTATCCAGACCCGATGCTGGCGGATGTAAACTCCGCTAACTGACCTCTTGGAGGTTAACGCAAGTGACACAACAAATATTTACAATTAACAAGACGACAAAAAATGCAGTTACTTCTTTCATAAATATAAAGGGTGGATTTAAAGTGTACCCACCACCCCCAAATTTCGAGAATGGCTGCAAAAATGAAAAATCTGATAAGGAGAACAATGAGGTACTGATGCAATCGTGCACAAAATATTTGGCCACAAGACTCCTATTTTTTGAAACGGTTATAGGTTTAAAGAAAAAGCCGATTAGAAAGTTGTAGGAAACCCTCTAAATAGTAACGAAACATTACGCGTGCATGAACGTAAATATATATATTGCACATGGTGGGCAAAGAGTTCTCAATTAATGAGTAGAGTAAATGAGAATAGGAAGTAGCGATACCACACAGTCAGCACAGTGTATGATCATCACTTTAGCTGAACCTGCGAATAGCACAACTTTTGATATGATCCCAGTTGTATGATACAATTTTAATTCAAGGTATTAATTTGCACATCAATGTACAGTGTGGTTTCAAACAATTTTAGCAACGAAACAAGAAATTGTTAGGTATACAGTGAAACCTGTATATAACGGCCCTCCATATAGCGTACTACCTGGAAGTTGCGTACCCCTATGGTCGACACGGATCGATTTTATAGAACAAATATAGCGGATTCCCTGCGAAATGCGACTTGCGAACTCGTACTGGGACAATATGATGAAGTTACATTTGAATAGCGTACTTGAAGAGCATTCGCCATTGCAATAATTGGTGAAATGTGACACAAATGGAGTGGTAAATTTGTTTTTTAAATGTATTTTTCAGTTTCGTTTGTTAAAAAATCATTAAAAATGCAGCATTTCTTTGTGAATCTTAATTAATAATACTGTAGTCAACTCTTTAGACGTACAATTCTGCATGTACATGTACATTTACCCGTGGGTGTATGGTCATCGCTTTTGCTGAACCTCCATATAGCAGATCCCTCCAAATTACATACCCCATGGCTCGGTCCCAAGCGAGTACGCTATATACAGGTTTCACTGTATTGTCCAATTTTTGAATTTGTAGTCGTCAAGGCACTCAAGGATGTTCAGGGGAAATTTAAAAAAGTGGGAAAGCCAGGGAACTTCATTTCTGGGGGAATCTTGCGGTGATAAGTTCAGTTCAAATAACATATGGAAAGGATTTCAACCCTGAAGTTTTTTTATTCATCTGAGAAAAACAATGGAAATGAACCATACGTTTCGTTTATAAGTTCATTGATCCAGCTATAGGGGGTGTTCTAGGTGAGCTTAAAACGCCAGTGCCAAGTGGACTATGTGTAATGGCTAGAAAATGGCAAAATTGCCTTTCAACAGTATAGGTTGGGGCATGGGGAACCAGATAGGGGTGGGGGGGAAACATTTGCCTCTGTGAAAGGACCCTGGGTCCAGATCCTGCTAATATACATGTCTCGGATCGTAACTCCCTCCTTGTAAGACCCTCTGGAGTACAATGGGCCAATGCCATTGCCAAATGGATAGTCAGCATCAATGAGGTCTGGTTCAACGAGGGTCTCGGATTAACCTTTGTCCTCCAACCCCCCAATCTCCCCCTTGCTTCTCGGTTACTAACCCTGTTTTGGGTCGTCTTTGGGTTCAAAGGAAGGGGCATTCAGCCATGATCATGCTTCAATATTGTCAAATTTGACTTTAAGGATAAGTAGAAAAGTTCCTGCTTTATACTCTGAAAATATTTACAAGATCTTGAAGAAAACATTAAGGCTGAACTAAACACCCCCTTTCCTATGGGTAATTTAGTTGACGAGCCCAGCTCATTTTCTAAATAAAATTATGGGAAAAACAAATTTGCCGAAATTCTGTGTTCATAGATCTAGTGCATAGAGACCATGTTTTTTTTTATTAAAATGGCCCTTAAATTTTAAATTTAATAAATAAGAATAAATTTTTAATTTCACGTGGCTAAGTCTTTGATGCCACCTGGTGTCAGCTACAGACGTTTTTCGGAATTTGACTTTTGTTACGAGATCAGCAAATTAATTATTATACCAGTTAAGATGTGTATTTTAATTTTAAAGCATGAATTATTTATCAAGCTAGGGCACATATACATTTATATTAAGGTCTCTTTAATATTAAGCAAGTAATCAATACATTTTCTAAATGCGACGATAAATTGCAGGTAGCTGACACCAGGTGGCAGCAAGACCATGCAAAACACCCGTGAAATTTAACAAAAAAATCGTATTTATTAATTCTAAAAATAACCAGACATTTTCTTAAAAAAACATGATCTCTATGCATTAGATCTATGAAAACAGAATTTTTACCATTTTTTTCCCCCCCAGAATTTTAATTAGAAAAGACGCTGGGCTCGTCAAGAAATTTCCCCATAAGAAAAGGGGTGTTTAGTTCAGCCTTAAGGAAACAACTTCATGTAGCAATTAATTATTGCAGTCTTAAAGTGTCCTAAGACATTGTGATTAAAAGGCGTATTAATCTTATGTCTTAAGACACTTTAAAGAAATTGTCTTACATCTGATTAATGGTAGGTAATAGTTATCGTATTTAACCGCCTATCTATTGCCTTTTTAAGAATTGTTTGGAATTGTATAGCATATTGGACACTTATCACGTCATGCTCCTCACATCACATAAAAAATACATTTTTTTTCACGTGGAATCCACTGGGGACGTGAGGGCGTGATGTCACAAAATACGTAGGCGAACCAGAAAAGAAAAACGTGAGTCCAGATTTGTCACGTGAGATCACGTGACGTGATTATATAGTCTGTAGCAGGCTAAATACTCCATAAGAGGAAATTACATAACACTTAATGAATACTTTAAACAGTAAATTGAAGAACTTTATTTTCACTAAAATTTTTGCCAAAATTTTTAATTAAAAAAAAAAAATCTTAACCATTGTGGCTAAGACCCTGTTCTCACCCTTAATTAGTCAATGATTAGCATATAAACAAGATCACGAGCTGAGCTCATTAATGCAGAGATGAACTTCTTTAAATATTTTGTAAACATTATTATAAAAAAAGTGCAAGTTAACAGTTGTTGCCCCTTCATTATTTCATAATTTATCCAGTTACATATCGCCTTTATTTCATTCTTTGTATTTTAAAACAATTCCATTGTTCTGGTGGAGCACGAATTTCATCCTATTGATGATAAAAAAAAAGTGGAGAAAAATGTAGTGAAAAGATGACCTACAAAGATGCTACAGGTGGGGCCATAATCTAACAGATGCACTGACACGCATAATGGGGGCTAAAACAATCCCATTTATTAGAACCCTTGACCACCCAAATTAAACGAGAGGAGTTTTTAAGCACCTATTGTACACTTTTGAAAAAAACTCTCTAGAAAAAACTTTCAATTTTTTTACATTGTTTCTAATTTAGGTTTATTGCTTGTTAATTAAAGCACGCAAACATTCAATATATAACGCTTTTTTTAATTTGCTTATATAAAAAAGGCGTTTGCTTGAAATAGGTAAATGCTTGTATAATAATGCAATGGAATTCTTATATTTGGACATATACAGGGTGGCCAAAAGTCAGCATCACCCACTTATTTTCTCAAATCTTATAGTTATGAAAATTCCGTTAATCTTGGTAAATAGGAAGTCGTGTGTGCTCTATCCACTGATGTTATTAGATTTTACCTACGGCAATTTTTTCATTGAAACCCAAATTATAACTTTTCAGCTGTAACACTTAAGACAAAAAAGTGTAACAAGTTTTAATTAGGTTTCCGAGAAAAAATGGTCGCAGGTAAAATCTAATAACATTAGTGATTAAAGAACATATGAGTTTCTATTTAACCACATAACACAAGTTTTATTACTATAAGATTTAGGGAAAAAAAAGTGTGGAGGCACTGAATTTTGGCCCTGTGTTTGGTCCACTCAATCATTAAGTTCATAAACTTCTGAGAATGGTTTAAAAAAAGGTGGGTTTTATTGTTTTGAAATTTAAGCCAGAAAAGCAGTTGGATAAAATCATCGCAAACGTGTATATAAAAGCAGGTTAAACATATTAGGGAGCAGGGTTGTTTGACAACACTCATTGTTATGAAACACATAAAAATAAGAGTTTGAATGATAATTCTAGGTTACGTCCTTGTCCAACTATTTTGATGAAACTAAAACATGAGAGGATGTTGTCTGCGTTTATTTGGACTATATTTAAAATGGGACTAACGTACAATGAGCAATAAAATCAAATACAATTGATACAAAGCATTTAAATGTCGCCACGCGCTACTGGCTGTGTGCCATTGGTCTAGCCGACTTCATATGCTAATTAAGCATATCGCTATTTGGATTAAAAAAAAATTGTGAAACAGATTTCAGTTATGAATCAGATTACTTCTGAACAGATTCAGGGATATTCCACCTTTTTCAAAATTGATAAGATTTACATAAAATATATTAATTTGGCATATATGTATTGTCCCAATTGCATTATTTAATTTCAATTAAAATATGTATTATTTTGGCTTCATATACATTGCCACAATTACCTTATATAATTTTTAATATAAATATATTTGAGCTTTATAGCAAATTTCTATTACTTAATCATACAAATTATTTGTAAGAATAAATACGATAATAACTCCAGCGTTATATTGTAGACCATATATAATTTGATATAATAAAATTTTAAATTAATATTTTACACAAATGAAATTATTATTTTGGCTAATAATGTAAATTTTTGTAATCATACACATTGTTCAAATGCCATATACATGTATGTAATTTTTAAAAAAATTAATTTTCAATTTAAACAAATTTATATTATTTACACATGTAATTATTTATAATAATGGTTTCATTAAATAAGAATACCGTTAAATGTATTATGTACATGTATGCATTCTTTGATAAATTAAAATAAAAAATAAATGAAGTTTGAAATAAAATATATTAACTTTATGAAAATAAATCACTTTTCCCTGACCACTCCAGGTTTTCCAGTTCTGTTAGAAACCTATAACTGTTAAGAGAAAATTATAGGATTGAAAAACTTGAAAAATAGGTCTTAAATTAAGGTGGCATCCCTGTGATAATTACTAGTGGAGATAAAATGTTAATTGCGAGTTAGGCCACCTTGTTTCGAAACAATCGCAGGAAATGGTGTCTGTGGATGACATCATTTGGCATAATCACTCGTTTTGCCCAATATTAAGTAAGAACCAGGATTATGTTAACAGATTTCTATTTAGCAGTTTAGTTATTCTTGAATTTTAAAAAATTACAACTTTTTCTTTGACAATTTCTGGCCATTGGACTTTCACTTGATGGCGACCCCTTATTTATTTGATGCCCGAATTTAACGACACGATCTAGAAAGACAATAGTCTTTGAGAAAGTGCAAAACATAAATACAATCATGGAAAAAAATCTGATTTATGCTAACTAATTCGCGAGTCAAACCATAAATTAAAAGAAAAAAATTAATTAAGAATCGCTATTGGAGTGAAACCGAAACAGTTAGACCTATAAATAAAATGTTTTAAAAAAAAGGATGACATTAGCCCATATTTGAGTGTTGCAAAATTGTCACCCACCAATGACCCCACACACATCATCTCAATGAAAACTGCTTCATCAAATTTCTTAATAGACAAAATTGATATTGATAATCAGTTGCCTAGCTAGGCAAGTACACTTTACAATAAAGTATACTAGGAAAAGTATACTTGATTTTCAGTAAATACATGCATATTAAGTGCACTTTTTTTAACAACTTAGTATACTTTTCGTTTACTTCGAAGTACACTTTACAGTAAAATATACTAGGAAAAGTATACTTGATTTTCAGTTAGTATATACTAAGTGTATTTTTTTGAACAACTTAGAATACTTTATATAGTATACTTTCGTTAACTTTGAAGTACACCTTACAGTAAAGTATATTAGGAAAAGTGTACTCGATTTTCAGTTAGTATAGTAATTAAAAGTACACTTTTTTGAACAACTTAGTATACTGAATAGTCAGAAAAGTATCCCTTTTCAAAATCTTAAGTGTACTTATTATACTTTTCTGAATACTAAGTACACAAAGTTGTCTAAAAAAATTGCACTTGGTATATTGACTGAAAATCAAGTACACATTTCCTAGTTTACTTTACTGTAAAGTGTACTTCGAGGTATACGAAAGTATACTATAACGTATACTAAGTTGTTCAAAAATAGTGCACTTAGTATACTTTACCAAGTATACTTTAATTTCGACTAGGGATACCAATTAATTAAATTACATGTAGATAGAACGTTAGAACGTTATTCAAAATTTATTTTTTAAAATAAATAAAAATAAAAAAAAAACATGTATGTTCATTCTTATAATTATTTAAATTGTGTATTTAGTGACTAATGTACCAGATCCTTACAACTTGTTTTTAAATACTTATAACACGATTTTTTTATAAGCCAATTTGATAATAAGGCAACTGTTTAGCTCTCATTGGGCTTTTTTGGTTTATATTGTAAGGGACATTTTGGGTGAGATTTGTCCTTCCGATTTGGCAACACTGGAGAGACTGATTGTCTCTCTCCTTCTGTGTACAGCAAGAGGTTTCTACATTTGCATTCCTTTGAAAGAATTAAGGAAGTGATTTAATTCTGATTTGATAACTGATTTTACACATTCCAACAAGGCATATATATATTCAACAATTGAAATCTTGATATTGATATCATAGTGCACTATCACTATTGTCTTAATCTTCCATCTTTGGTCAGCATAACTAAGCCATATTTCCCTTTTTGATAAGCATCTACCTATGTGGTACAGAAAGGGTGGTACTTTTATATACGAATAGCAATCCATGCACTAATTAACGGTTTACTTCATTTTTTTCTACTAAATAAGTGAGTTTTTCACAACCCTTTCGATAAGCATATTTAATTAGCATTGCTAATTTCCTCATCACATTTTATTAATTACGGTTATCATTCGCACGTACTGTGCTCAAACAGCCAGTAAAATAACATTTAATACCAGTCTACATTTCTGATTGAACCTAATTCTATTAGTGGAAAAGTTGATAAAGATATAATTTAAAATTTTGTAAACGAACGGTCAGATTTAATCGGTGATTAAATATTGAAATAGTTGTCCCATGGTACATACACTGCATTAAAATACGTGCAAAATATATTTGGAAAAGTTATAATATAGGCCCCGGGTGGAAAAATGATATACATGTATGTCTTATAAATGTATATGGCATACATGGATTCATGTATGGCTATAGCTGAAAATACCCATACCTAAATTAATTCGATATGGCCATTACTGCCTCCATATACCGCCATACCTAGAATCGTCCATAAAATAATTTAGTCGAGTATGTTAAGATACTTTAGTCGAGTAAGACAATTTTGTCAAATGTCTTCAGGTACTTTTGTTGAGTGTCTTAAGATACTTTAGTAGAGTAAGACACTATTGGGATATCTCTTATGATACTTTTGTCGAGTGATTTCTTCTAAGACTAAGACTTTTGTCGAGTATGTTAAGATACTTTTGTCAAGTGTCTTATTTTAAGAGTCGAGTGTTTTAAGATGGTTTTGTCGAATGCATAAAGATACTTTAGTCGAGTAAGACACTACTGTGATATATCTCTTATGATACTTTTTTTTGAGTGTATTCGTTTAAGAGTAAGACTTGTCGAGTGTTTTAAGATACTTTTGTCGAGATTCTTAAGATACTTTTGTCAAGTGTCTTCTTCAATGAGTAAGACTGATCAGTTCGTCCGAAAAGGTCTAAGACTATTTGATAAAACTTATAAAAAGTGTCTTAGTATTGTTTCTTAAATCTATTGAGCAACAAAGGCAGCATAGCCTCCATGGTGTAAAAATAGATATGCATGGCCATATATGAAATTTAACAGATACATTATGTATGCATCCAAAATTACCCACATATACCCAGCAATGCCATGTAATGGCATATCTACCCAAATATGTCTATATATGACATATGGAAAATTTCATGTATGGTCATATCTATTTTTTCCACCCAGAGCAATAAAGGCATATTTAGCAATATTAGTCCATTTAGGGGATTTCCCATATGTAATTTCCATACGATTTCTCAAAAATATTTGAAATAAAATCATTGACACAGTGACACAGTAGCTAGTTATTAGTCATATATAACCCTAGTCCTTGCATACCTTTATAATGATGATAATTGCATCTCGATTAAACGTATTGCAGTACATTAATTTCAAAATTTTACTAGCATTATAATTTTTTAATTAACAACTTAAAAATTTTCCTTACAAAAATCGTAAAACATGTCCATGACTCGAATGAGATTTACACTGTACATATTTTTCACCATTAATTGTGTCCCCATATCTGGGAATAAAAAAAATATTTTGCTTTTCGTTCACATAGTTACTACTTTATAACAAATGAAATTGGCAATCTTAATTTCAATTATTTCATCATCACATTTTCGCAGTAAATATATAGTTGTCAAGAGTTGGAAATTTCTCATAATTAAACTGCACTTTCGTATGAAATATACACGGTAAGTTTCTCCTGTTTATTTTCACTATAATTTTGCATATCACTATAATTTACTCATGGACAGGTGAACTGGAATTAAAAATTTAAGAGTCGTAATTTTAAGAATTTTTAAATACAAGATTGCTTGAAATTCAACCGGAAATAAAATAACATTTAGTTTGCTAAATATCTCAAAATCATGGATTTCAATCTAGTTAAAAATCTAATAGACTTCTCATTTTAACTAAATTTCAACCGTAATCAACTAAATTTTTTTCCAGTAGGCTGAAATCCATTTAGTGACTAGATTTCCACTAGATTTCAATAAAAGCAGTTTTCTTATTAGGTTGAATTACATTTTAAATAATTTCAATAAAATCTAGTCTTAGGTTGAAATCTCAGCCTATTGGAAACCAGGTATTGTTGAAATCTAGTTAAGAGTTTGATTTGAGACTAGCATAAGAATTTAAATTTAGCTGAACTCTATAGTTGAGGAATGGATTTTAAGTAATGAACTGATTTTGTTGAAATCAATCTGTTATTATAAGTTGAAATCCATTTCGTGACTACATTTCAACTAAATTTCCATCAAATTTTAGCAAAACAAAATTGCCACTAGATTTCAGCTAATTAATTTGCCACTAGATTTCAGCTAATTAAATTTCCACTATATTTCATCTAATTAAATTTCCAATTGATTTTAGCATAATTT
>JAQGCC010006601.1:0-10064 GCA_034698905.1 Xestoiulus laeticollis
GGTTAAACACACTATGAAGGTAAAGGCCATTTACGGACTTAAATGTCCTTTAACTCTATAGTCTGTCCGTAGTATTATACTCTATACCTTACATGTTGTTGCAATTTAAGGTTTGTGAGTTACAGCACAAATACCATTTGTTATGTGACAATGTACAATAGGATACATTGTTTAGTCGATGTCATTTCAAATGTTATATTTATCTGTGCTGCATCTTTCAGATAACAGCTCACTTCACATCTGAGTTTCAACACATCCAAGAATTTATTTCTGATAAATGATCGATCTAGGACTGTGTCAAAAAACATTTTTTTTTTCTTCTTATTATTTTTTTTTGCGACTTCTTTAGTGAGGATATAGACAGTCATCCATTGATTCATTATAGCTTCACTTTAGAATTTGTAGGTACTCAAACTATGTCTAAAGGCTGAAGTTTTGTTGGGTTCAGCTGACCGATTGAAACTGTTATTCGCACGTATAACAAATACAGTTGTGAGGTGTTTATACATTATACTTTATACTGTATACTGTCGTTGAATATAGAAAGGAGACAACCGTCATAGTGGCACGATATTCATTTTGATTTGCTGCATGACTTCCCATTTTGATATTAACGAAATCAATGACTGTCAATGTACCATGCCATCAATATTTGTTATTATCTTATATGCACTTAATGTACATGTATATCGACCTTATAGCTGACATTACCATGAAGCAATTTTTTCCATTTGATAATTTTTCCATTGCTCATTTTGATATGGTCCAATTACCTGATTAAGTTAACGGTGCTAGCTATCTATATAATGGGTTTTTGAAGGTAAAGTGTATCATGTACATGCTAGTTAAATTCTTTAATTATTCATGTATATTTTATTGCATAAAATTGCTGTAATCCAGCTTCCCCGATAAATGAGTCGGTGCCTTGTACCAATATATGTGAAACATTATATATAATGTAATGGCACATGCATGCATGCATGCTGCGATGCTCGACTATATTGTTTAGTTACTGTGTGATAAGCTGAAGTTAGATTAACTGTGTGTAACACACATTTATTTATCAGTAAATGCATACAGATTTAATTAAATCAGTCGTGTAAATTTATAAAATTAAGGTCATTGTCGTGCTTTTTATCTGAAATTTTCATTCTTTGTTCATTAACAAAAGGATATAATTAATGAAAATCGAAATACCGTGAACATTTCCAATTTTCAGAGATCACATAATTTCGCTTTATTTTCATAAGCACTTCTAATGTTTTAGTCAATTACAGTTTTAGTATTGTACCTCTTATGTGTGACTTCTAGCATCCCATTTTTGCATGCCATTAAGGAAAACCGTTACTATTAATATGGTAAGATCTGCAAATGTATGCAGTGTATCCGTATCTTATCAATAATTGGTGAATAACGTTACAAGCATTTCTGGAGGAAATATGTGCTTTCATCGATGCTAAAAATCAGGTGCCATTTCCCTGCAGTTTTGATGCATAGATTCATGCCTTCCATTAATTGACTGCTGGCTGTGGCTTGAAAGTGCGTTTGCAGCACTTTTAGTTTTTTGAAATATTGGATGATTTGGTAATATATCGATGTCCATGCTCTGATGTATGCGATGACCCATTGATTCATTCAAGCAGAATGGACATGAAATAGCCAATACATAACCAACCATGCAACGGAATTGCGGACTTCTTTGCTATATGCCATCATTGCATGCCGTACATGTACTTCACTAGAAATATGCAGTCTTTGACGAATTGCTATGATATTGCAGATGGTGTCCGCCTTGCATTGATCTGGTCACCTTCATAGTCACCTGTCACGATTTTCCACTCATATATTGCCCTGCAAACATATTTAGCCAGTTTTTTTTTCAAAATGTTACTGCATGCCGTATACAAATACGACATTCGAATCTGAAATAAATTCTACCATGACAGGATATTTGCCTGTGAAATACTTTCATGATTTGCAACAATCTTTCAATATACATAAATTTAAGTAAATTAAGCTTTATAGTATTTTTTATAGTAGCTTTATATTATATGGGTGCTTATAATATTCTGCAGTATACATATATACGTTAAATTTGATTTATGATGTTATCCATATGATAGTTTTACTATAAATGTATATCCTCTTCATTCATATTTACTGGCTACACAGGTAACACTCAATATTGGACTTCGATTGGCCGAATATTGGAGCAATATTGGTTAAATGATTGGCCAATGAAACCCATATTGGACTGATAGTTATCCAAGATTACTCGGCAATACTGGGCCAATATTGCTCACTTATTTTGCATTCAATATTTGCTAATAAAAGCGCCTTATCGAACAAATGTTTGGATTCTAGTTGTTGGCCTGTACTATCTTCCTTTATTAAATTACATTGATTTGACTTTAGTTGCTATGGAAAATGATCATAATTGTTTTAGAAAAAATAGGCACATTTAGTACCACACACGTTTCTACTTATACCGTACGTTGCGATCCTATTTCGGAAAATTGTATGACGCATGTGGAGGTATGACGTTGACATCGTTAACCTTATGTCTCTATTGTAAGTTTTAGCACATCGTTTTAATGTCGTGAATACATTTATAAATAGAAACTACAGCATATCAGCATCGAGTAACCTGATGATTACTAATTTATATTCTCACTTTGGCCGGCAATTTTGGTCCCTGTTATCGATAAATGCGTTCGTGGCTGCAATTAAAATCGTATAGAAGGATAATCTTATTCGATATTTGAATACCTAAATAGAGCGCAATTCAACTTTGTGAGCGCATAATCTGAACATCGACAATAGTTTAGCATTGTTCTATTAAAATAGCTGCACCTAATGCAATCTTGTGATAAGCAAAATTGTTTTCATTAAACATGCGAAAATTAATTAAATTTAGATTTTGCATCGTTTAGTTAAAGAATGGAGGGCTGGAGAGCTTTGTATATTAATAACAAGAGCATCCTTATATATAGAAGAGCACTTTTATTTATATACATGTATATGATAAGTTATCTGCTTAATTTGAAAAGGGTTTTTGGAAATAGGACGTGATCATTTCAAATATAAAAAACTCACCAGACTGAAAATACTTATTTTTTCTCTATACTGATCGTTTTGTCACTGGGAACATCAGTACAAGTGCGATTGTCGTCTGCTAAATAAATTCAAAAATTATTTGTATATAGGCCTACTCTTTGTCACATTTGCAGCACTCTTTCATATTTTAGGATTGGAAATAACGTGCTGTTAATCTGCACGAAAACACATTTGTAATAAATGACCATCGAATTGGCCTTTTGCGCTACTTTGGAATCATTCTGCATCGCATTCCACATATAAGTGGTGATATGTGTAGATGTGAAAAGTTTTCGGAAAATCGAAAGGCTTATCAAAATGTATGTGCTGCTATATGTATGACCTGCTGTATCAATATAAATTTCAGTATACAGGAAAGTAGTATTTCTTATTTACATGTATTGATCTTGGGCATGCACATGTAGGCAGAATAATTTGTTTTATGGCGTACTGTTGTACGTTATTATCCATATGTTTATGATAGGCATAAGTTTATCCATAACTTCGCATAAATATATATACATGTACATATGTGGGTGCAGGACCCGTGCTCTTTTTTTCTGCTTGCATCATGCTTTTGCACTTTTCAATTCACATATAGTGTAGACTCTATATAAGAATTTATAAGAATTTCTCGGTGCATGTTGATAAGTTATCGAAGTGAAATGCATTTTTATACGAGGCTTACTAGCTAGGCTGAAACGTACATATTGATGGCAATTTTATGTTTGATATCTTCTTTCACGTATGGTGCTATCAAAAATAAACTGAACGATTTTCAACAATAACCAGATTTAAAAATATGATTTTTTTTACTGTAGCCATGTTTTTATCAAGGTTTGCTAATTGAACATTGGAGTAAATATACTACGTTAAAAGGTTACTTTAGTTTTTGTTCGTCAATTATGTCGTGACATCTGAAAAAAATATAGATTTTCCTTTTAAAAGTCCCCTTAAGTGACGTTATTAACTGCCGAAAGCTAAAATACCCTTTTGCGTCTTGAAAGAAAATTAGGTTAGACTTTGGCTTTAATTTAGGAGATTCATTTATGGATTCTTGTACCTTGAGGTTATAATTAATATATCCATTTTTAATGATTAATTAATGTGCGAGGAAATTGCAATGCGATGTACCTTTTTAATTAGATGCAGAACAACTATGCTTTGTAAAGTACAATACGTGGATTTATACATTGCACTCGTAATATAAATATACAAAATTAAGATATCAGGTTTGGGGTAGCATTAATTTCTTGTATAAGGACGTAATTGGGGGATAAGGTCATTGGACCTACATGTATATATATATATATATATAGCTTAATATGAAACCTATTAATAAGCTATTCAATAATGAAAGATTGATTTACTTGGGCAAGTAATCGGCAAGAGGAAATTGGGGAAAAAATGACCATCATAATATTAAGTGGGCATCACCAGGTTAACTGAATGTTGATGCCAAGATATTTTCCATGGTAACGTTACTTTTTTGTGCTTTCATGCTTTATGCAGTTCATGGTGTTTTGCTTTCGGATGTTT
Organism: Xestoiulus laeticollis; assembly: GCA_034698905.1. Lineage (NCBI taxonomy): Eukaryota > Metazoa > Arthropoda > Diplopoda > Julida > Julidae > Xestoiulus > Xestoiulus laeticollis. The sequence goes on from JAQGCC010006601.1 coordinate 4,636, forward strand.
TTCTGTTTAACTGTGTACATGTGTACATGTGTACACTTTATACTGACTATATAGTTCTATGCACGACATTTTCATCTTAAAAATAATAATTTACCCATAGAAATGAATTATGGACATGACATGTTGCATCATAAAGCATCCCTGCTTTAATATACGGTGGACTAATTGAATATAAAAAGTTTTTTTTTTGTTTAAATAACAGTTTAGAAAAAGAAACATTACTTTTTTGAGTAGGTTACAAGCCATTTCGAACTATCCTTTTTATATTATAAATGCAATATGTATATAACTATTGTAGTTAATCTAAAAGCTGAAAATATCGTTTTAACTGCATGTAGGTTTACCTATATTATTAGAGAGATATAGCTGCAAGGTCGATTTGTCTTACCTTTACGATTGCGCGACATTAAACTTCCATAAGCTGTCTTACGTTCAACGTGAACGTAATTTGACGGCACTGTATTTTTCAGTGTCTTTTTCTAACGTTCACGTGAAAGTGAAGGTAAGACTAATCGGCCTTGCAGCTACACTGTATATATATATATATATATCTCGCTATTATTAGCAATTTGCATGTATACGTTTATCCCAGGTACACGTTTTATCTTAAAAATTCCCAAAGTATGTTTCTTACATTAGCCTGCTTGATATTCTTGAGCAGCTATTTTATGAATCGTGTGGGATTTGCTGTTTCTGCTTTGTCATGGTAATAAAGGGTTTCAGCTCGATAAGTGGAAATTTTGGCGGTTATGCTATAATTTCGCTGGCATATTAAAGGCTACCATTAGTATGGTTATGAATCTATAAAGTAAGCGTTTGGTTTTCAACTTCTGGAATTGCATCATATTGCGTGAAAGTGTTTGGAATTGCAATGTAAGAGCAACCATCTGGTGCATTGCACGTTGTAATAAGCTAAACACATTATGCAACTTGTATTAATGTATGCATTATAAGCGGCTACGATGGCAGGAAATGTATGCATAGACTATGCATAATCCCCTTAGATAGTAGCGTGATTACACCTATTAAACTCCTATTAAGTTTGGCTTCTATTTGATTGCATTTCGTATCATGGCGTCGTCAACGAAACTAGGTTATGCTGTAATAGTGGGAGTTCAATGAAGTTTATCCAAATTATTTTAAAAATTATAATTTTGATAACTTTAGGCATCCACTATCCAATTTTTATCCTGTAATTATCATTGAATGTTTACTTTTTGACTATGCATTTGGGTTAATGAAAAATATTCAGATAAACTACTTTGCTTAATATTAACATTGATTCTTTGTTTCACCGTTTTAAAAGAAAACATTTATGAATTTACAAACAAAGCATATATACAATTATCATTCTGCAGTACATGTATATTCACAGTTTGAATTATTATATGCATACTGCAAATTTTTATAGTAATCTTTTATGGGGAATTACTGAAATTATAATTGATAAATTATATTTGAATTATACTATGAAATATATTGCTTACTATGAAATATATTGCCAGACTTGATTCCACAGCAAACAGTAAACAACACGCCAAGTAAACTTTTATAAAAAAATTTAATCGTTTTAACGCACTCAATATTTTATCCATTTGGGTTTAAAAAGATCCTTTAGGAAGATATTTTCAAACAGGCATATATACGATATAGCTCATGCTGATAGTAGTTGCCCATAGGGAAATAAAAATAATGACTATAGCTGACTTTGTATACGGTATCCTAATCTCAATTCTGATAAATTTTACCTTCACTTCTCTCTGCTCATTGTTATCAGCTTAAATTTTATTAGGTTGCATTTATACGTTAATGGCTTTCTTCATAGAGCCCTGACATTCTTATTGACGTTTGATTAAATGTTGAGCATAGCATATTAGTTACATTGTACAGGATCTGTACATGTACAGGTTTAATGGAGAAAGTGAGTAAAAATTTCAATAAGTTTTGATAGATTATTTTTAAACTATAATTACCCAGTACATATAATTAATAATATCACACAAATTATTTTTGAATTTTTGAATGTTTGAAATGATATTGCAGCCATATTGGGGCTAATACTTAATTATTAAGCTAGATTTCGTACATTCAAATTATGGCAATTAGGAAGTTTTCATTGCAGTCGATGAAAGAGCAGTTTTCTGATTTAATGTGTTGGCTTTTATTAAATGCATTAAGGTTGAAATTTATAGCCAAAGATTTCTTGTTTAAGGCTGTTCTATCAAGCTACACAGTTTATTTCAAGGTATGCAAACAATACAAACAAAGATGATGTAGTTTATGCTAATTTTAGTATTATTCACAGTCAAGTATGACGTCATAGGCAGCCACTAAGTCAGTGTACTTTGTTTAGCTTGAGGCACATAATAATTACGTGCACTGCACACTGTTTCTGTTATGAATATACAATTTTGTCATAAATAACTAAGGTACTTCAGGTTTAGTCTTGATACAGACGCCTATGTTGTACTATAGGGACGTACATGTATTTGGTTATATCCAATAGGCCTATGCACTTTCTGGCTTTGTTAGAATGCTTATCCTTGTTTGCTTGTTTAAGCTTAGTATTTGTTAGTTTATGACTCCAAGAAGAATTAACAGTATAAGGAAAAAGCAATTTTTCAACAGGGCTTTGGATGAACTATCCCTGCATTTGCATAGAAAGTGCTTTTTGAAATACTTTGTTGGAAGGTTGCCCTATAAGCCGTTGCTTATCCTTTGCAGTTAATCTACAATTTAAACAATTAAATACATGTAATGCTAATTTGCAATTTTTGAAAATGTTAGTTTTACCGTATACACTAACTTCTGTCACGAATTCTAACTTCGTCTTAGATGAAATTTAAATCTGACATATTTTTTAATTGTTGAGTGAGTACGTCATTCACGTGTTCCTCGGTCATATCGTAACAGCGCTTCTTGTAAATACTGCCAGATGGGGGAATTCAAGATGTGTTGCATTCACTTACCCCCGTACCACAGTTGCACAAATGGTGCTGCTTGAGACCAAGCTTCGTATCAAGTCCTGGGATTGGTACCACAGATAGTTACATCTGAGCCACAGATCAAGGTTGGTCAATGAGGTACCTTGAGCAGCAGTTTTCAAAATGGCGGAATAAGACAAATTTCACGTGCAGCATGTTGCCAGATTACAATTCTCATTTTTCCCTAACAATCGTTGCTGTCGAGATACGGATATTGATAGGGAATTATGTGATATTTCGATTTTTATTTCGCCAAAGTGAAGCTAAAGTTCTTGACTGAAGTTCCTATTTGGTAACTTCATAATTTTCATGTTAAGTATCATATAAGTATTCATGTAAGTATGCAGTTTGAATTACAGTAGGCTACATGTGTATGCACATATTACCAGCAATCACTTAAAGAGTTGTAAATGATGTATAATCTCCTGACAAAATTGTATTCCCAATGGCAAATAAGACATTTATAGACCATGCACAAGCACAATCGCTATCCGTTACGATAAGTCACTTGAAATTATTTGTATTCCGGATTTGCAAAAAGCGAATATTTATTAATGATCAAAGAGCAATGCAACGCTGCAATTTGTTGATTTGCTGCTTATAGGGCCTATGCTCACTGAGGCGCATTACTAATGAACAAAAAATATCTAAAAAAATACACAATACGATATATACACGTGCATACATGTTGCTATCGAGTCAGTATAACGATTTACGTACGCCGAAACGATAATCGATTATGCACAGGCTCAAGGTGGGCAAAAATCCATCTTCAGGTCATTCATTATATCTGAAAAATGTGTGCAGAGGCATGAATTGAGCGTGTTTGCGACGGAATTTAGCATTATATTAATGGCATCATTTGTCATTTACTTATTGTTATGTTTGTATAGATGTATAGCATTGGCCTGAAATAATTTTAAAGAATCGTGTTTAGGGATTCGCTATATCATTGCTTATAAAATATCATTAAGGACCTTATTTTTTGCAATTTAGGTGGAGCTTCATTATAATGTAGGTACATGTAATGGAAACATTTCTATAGCTTTGAAATGTCCTTATTACCAATGGAAAACTATACTTGCATATCTTCGATGTAATCTCGGATAATAAATTCATTATGAAACTATAAGGAAGATACTTTTTATCCAGCACTTGTATACAGTTGTTGCAAATTATTACCTCTGCCATAATATCCTATAGATGGCGTTTCTTCAAGATTATGCTGACCAATTAAAATTACCGTTAGCCATCATTGTCGTATCGATGATAAAAATGCATCAAATGCCTTTGTCACATTTGAAAAGCGTGAATGCGTCTTTTCATAATTTATATTGCTACATATTACAAACATACGTGTAATATCAGTCCATTTTAAAACAGACCTTTGGCATGCTTTAAGCGCAAATTCATCCTGCAGCATAATCACAATTGTAATTTAGAGCATGCATGAATGATCTCCAAATTCAAATTATGCGCAGTTTAGAGTCATAACTTAGTTGATGCATGTTGAGATTGTTTGAGCAATGCAAATCATGCGAACAAAATTGCGTTATTTATATTTAGCCCTGTATATTTTCAACCTTGTGTATGCTAAACACTATATTCGTAGGCCTACTTGTTGACACATTCTTTTTTGAAAAACTATATGAATATTCACCGAAATGTAGCTTGACTAATACGATCTCTCATGCTTGCATTTGCCAAGCGATGAATTTAATACCGGTAGGCGAAGTTATAGCTTGAATAATACTTTACAGCTTGCTGTTGAGATGACTGACGAGCGCCACATTTAGCATTTATGCAACGCGTTGCAGCGTATGAAATGCACTTAAGTTTTTGAATTTGCATGCCCCTTTTAATGCACTCATTTTGTTCAGTTTTGGATTACACGAGCCTTCATTAAAACTCAACTGCTGTTTGAAACCTGTTATTTTGAACTTGTGTTAACTACTGAATATGATAATATACATGGGCGTGCTTTCATTGTTCTGTAGTTTGTATGTTTGTTGCTCAAAAGAGGATTCCTAAGTTTGTATTTTGTAATTGTACAGGTACATTTGTAGCCTATACCTATTTATTGCCTATATCCTTTGCAATGAATGCACCATGCTTGCTATGATAGGAATTCATATTAACCTTCTAATAGCCACCTGGGGTCATCTTGACCCCCAAAAGGCTTTAAGAATATCTAGGTCTATATGAGTTAAAAAGCATGTAAGTATTAGGGTGTAACTTTGCCTATGAACTTAAGTGTTTTCACAAGTATGAGAAACAAATTAAATAAACAATTAAATTCAGAATTATGCATTGCAATGATAAAATATCTTGCCATAATGTTGCTAAATCAATATTGCCACCTCCAGAAAACACCTTCTTCACACCGACCAAATCAATTAAGTGCACTGATGTATATCAAGTCTTGATCGAGTTGCGCGAATCCAA
>JAQGCC010006602.1:0-10064 GCA_034698905.1 Xestoiulus laeticollis
TTTCGCGCAGTGCAGGAAACGGCAGCGTTATACGTGGTGCGCAGTCTAGGAAAATGGGCGCATTGATTTTCCCATGTCGGGTCCCCAGCGCAATACGGCTGCTGTATTGCGTTCTTCACTCGCGCAGCTAGGAAAATGGGGCTTTAGATTTAAATTACTAGAAAATGCTGTTTGTGTGAGCCAGTGTGTGTCTCGTATTTTGAATTAAGTGATAGATGTAGGAGGAGGAATTAAGAGGATGACCTTGATACATCCGCATTCATCATTTCGTCTCACTCGATCCCACACTTTTATCCTCCAGCGCAAAATTGTTTATATTTTCGTCCTCTTATTTCATATATATATATATATATATCCTCGTGCATGCACCCTTATTGTTCTTAGCTGCCATAATAATATGCAAAATATAATAAAAGGGGACCTCTCATTCATTTGCCATTGACAGAGCCTGCTTTCATGCATGCATGGCTCTCGCTTAAATTGCCAATTAACCACGAATTACGACAGTGCAGATGTGCATGGGTTAATTGTCATAAGGGTAAGTCGAAGAGTCGAAGAGGCTTGGTTTTCTAAAGGTCAAAGGTCACGGACCCAAAGATACATATTTTTTATAACGAACAGTGCCTGGTAGGAAAATTAAGCTATATGTATACTGTACATGTAGGCCTACTGTATGGAGACATAGTACGCGTAGATCTATGCATGTGCAATGTTATCTATTCATCTGCCATGCATGTGCCATGTAGTGTTATGCATGTGTCACGTAGCGTCATATGTATTTATGGAATTTATGTGCCATATACATGTTTATGAATGAACTTGTGTTGTCATATACTAGTATGGATTTGTGTGCTTTATACATTGTACATGAAGATCTGTGCATGTGCAATGTTATCAATTCACTTTCCATGCATGTGCCATGTAGTGCCATGCATGTATCATGTATTGTCATATGTGTTTATGGAATGTATTTGCCAAATACATGTATGTTAATGAACTTTTGTTATCATATACAGGTATGGATTTGTGTGAGATATATAGATGTTCAGTGTACATGTAAGAGCCATGCATGTGCATTGTAAAGCCATGCATGTGTCATGTATCGTCATATGTATTTATGGAATTTATGTGCCATATACATGTATATGAATGAACTTGTCTTGTCATATACAGGTATGGATTTGTGTGAGATATATAGATGTACAGTGTACATGTAAGAGCCATGCATGTGCATTGTAAAGCCATGCATGTGTCATGTGTCGTCATATGTATTTATGGAATTTATGTGCCATATACATGCATATGAATGAACTTGTGTTGTCATTTACAAGTATGGATTTTGTGAGATATATATAGATGTACATGTAGATCCATGCATGTGCAATGTAAAGCCATGTATGTACAATATAGATTAAAAGATTTATGTCATATGCATATGTATTGGCTTGTGAGTACGTAACTTGTACTTTTATTTAACGTGTATTTATATATCCACGCATGGGCAATGTAAAGCCATGCATGTGCAATATAGATTTAAAGATTTAGGTGTCATATGCATGTATGGGCTTGTGTGTGACTCGTACTTTACATGTATTTGCATGTCATTCATGCAATGTATAGCCACGTACATGTATGTGGCATATGCATGAACCGTATAGATTTAAAAATGTGTGTGACATATGCATGTTTGGTCTTATGTGTCACTTAAATTGTACTTGATATTAATGCATATGTCATGCATGCAATGTATAGCCATGCATAGCCATGTAATGCATGCACCATATATCATTATGAAATTTATGTGCCTTATACGAGTTGAGCCAAAATGAATGATAATGTATTAGAAATGCAATTGCCATGCATGTCTCTTAATCATGACATGCTTGTCTTAGTGAAAATTGTGCCATGCATGTCGTAGGAAAATTGTGCCATGTATAGCTAGATTTGTCAATGCATGTCGTAGGAAAATTGTGCCATGTATAGCTAGATTTGTCAATGCATGTCGTAGGAAAATTGTGCCATGTATAGCTAGATTTGTCAATGCATGACCAATATTCGACTTTTTATTACCCTAGTATATTCAATACCACTTGAATTTTCACATGCAATCTTACTAAATATTGGGTCTGCATGTAGCCAAAATAATGTAGTCGAAATTGCTCCTTCTCCTAATTTGAATATAAATAATAATAATAGCTTTTGCATTCCATGCATGCACGAAAAATCTTATACGTGTATATAGTTCTTTCACACAATCGTGCAGATATTCATTTAAAAAATAATAATATCCTCCATAAAACAAAAGATTTAACCATTTTCTTGGATATTATTCACATGCTCATTGCTCATTTTTTTTTATATTTTAACAGTCTGCAAACCTCTCGCATATAAGTATATTATTGATATTCAATATATCGATCACCTGTAATGGATGACGGTTCACTTATATTCGCATGCACAAAATTAAGCAGGCCCTCATTAAATTTATATTCACTACATGCATGAAGCTATATAGCACTTGCATACCTTGGATTTTGTAATTAACTAATTAGCTTTTGCATCGAGCTCTTTATGCTATATTACAATTTCGAGCGTGACATCTGTATTATACAGTGAAACCCTGTGAATAGCGCACCCTTATTGGGACTGAACCATAGAGTGTGCTACTTGGAGAAATGTGCTATATGAAGGTTCAGCTAAAGTGATGACCATAATGAACCGGATATATTATCATCCTAATGAAGATGCATAAAATATATATGTTGCAATTTTAAACGGTTTTTAACTTAAAACCGAAAAATACAGAAAACAAATATACGTATCGTATATACAACTGCATTTATGTAGATGTAGCCATTTTTACTTTATATTGGGTGTACATGCATGTATCTAAACATCTTTTATAAATGGTAAACATGCATGTATTTTATTTGACATTTATCGCCCTCATTTTGGGATTTCCCATTGGGTGAAATTTTATTGTTGCATGGCTTTGGAGTACGCTCTTCGCAGGTAAAATCGTGATTTTGTCACGAGAAACCAGTGCGCATGTCGCGTTTCGCAGGGAATATGCGCTTTATGGAGGTAGTTTGTTCTATAAAATCGATCTGTGCCGATTGCGAGGGTGCGCTACTCACAGGTAGTACTCTATATTGAGGGCTAGCTCTTATTCGCAGGTTTCACTGTGTTAAAAAAAATGCAATGCTTAATCTTGGGATGTTTTGTTACATTTTTTAATAATTTTTTTTAGCGCTACTCCCAGGTAGTACGCTATATGGAGGACTCTTTATTCGCAGGTTTCACTGTATTAAAAAGAATGCAATGATTCTTGGAATGAATTCTTAGGGTGAAATTTAATTGTTTCATTGCTTTGGCAAATACGCTCTTCGCAGGTAAAACCGTGATTTTGTCCCGACAAACCAGTGCGCGTGTCGCGTTTCGCAGGGAATGCGCTATATGGAGGTGTTTTGTTCTATAAAATCAATATGTGCCGACTGCGAGGGTGCATGCGCTACTCTCAGGTAGTACGCTACATGGAGTGCTCTTATTTTGTCCCAAGAAACCAGTGCGCAAGTCGCGTTTGGCAGGATATGCGCTATATAGAGGTAGTTTGTTCTATAAAATCGATTCGGGCCGATCTGCGAGGATGCGCTATACTCACAGGTAGTACGCTATATGGAGGGCTCTTATTCGCAGGTTTTACTGTGTTAAAAATAATGCAATGATTCTTTGGGTGAAATTTCATTGTTTCATGCTTTGGAGTACGCTCTTCGCAGGTAAAACCATGATTTTGTCCCGACAAACCAGTACGCAAGTCGCGTTTCGCAGGAAATGCGCTATATGGAGGCAGTTTTTATATAAAATCAATCCGTGCCGAATGCATGGGTGCGCTACTCGCAGGTAGTACGCTATATGGAGGGCTAGCTCTTATTCGCAGGTTTCACTGTGTTAAAAAAAAATGCAATGATTCTTGGGAAGTTTTCTTACATTTTAAAATAACTATTTTAGAAACCTATTTTTTTTAAATTTTTGGTATAAAATGCATTATAAACTTTTTCAATTCGACATATAAACATGTTCCGCACATGTGCATTTTAGCCCCCCAAAAAAATAAGCCTAAAATAAGATGAAAACGATTAACTCATCAATCATTTTCCCCCAAATGCTGTCCGTGATTGAAAGTCAGGTGATTTGAATTCACACCAAATTCCGCCTCCTTTTTTTTTTCATTCTTTTGAAAATATGTCAATTTCAGAAGTGCTTTTGCGTGTCACGTGACTACATAAATTGTGATAAAATCAGTTGGACATCGTCAAAACGTGTTACTTCATGATGTAGAGAGAAAATCGGAAATTATTTGAAGAAAATCGGACAGGAAATGGCCAGCCTACTATGTAAAAAAATGTGAAAAAATGTGAAAAAAATGTGAAAAAATGTGAAAAAAATGGGAAAAAAATGTAAAAAAATGTAACAAAATGTGAAAAAATGTGAAAAAATGTGATAAAATGTAAAAAAATGTGAAAAAATGTAAAAAAATGTGAAAAAATGTAAAAAAAATGTGAAAAAATGTGAAAAGATGTAAAAAAATGTAAAAAATGTGAAAAAATGTAAAAAATTGTGAAAAAATGTAAAAAATTGTGAAAAAATGTAAAAAAATGTGAAAAAATGTGAAAAAATGTGAAAAAATGTAAAAAAATGTAAAATAAATGTGAAAAGATACGATGGAATTTTTTGAAATAGTTCCAGAAAAATATCTCATGCAGTCATAAATCTAAATAAAAATCCTGTTTACTTAGTCAAAACATGTGAAATTATGGCAATAGTATTTTTTGTTAAAAGATTTAATTTTGAATACTAGTAATGGTAAGATACGTGCATACAGTAGAACCTGTCTAAAATAATCCCTTGTAAAATAATACCCTCCTTAAAATAATAAATTACAAGTTTGCAAAATTAAAGCTAAAAATACACTTTTTATAAAGCTAAAGGTGTAATTTTTATAAAGCTAAAAATATAATTAAATAAAGATGTTAATATAATTTTTATATAGCTGAAAGTGTAATTTACAGTGTAAATAAAGATGAAATTAATTTAAATAAAAATGAGAATATAATTTTTATAAAGCAGAAAATGATATTTAAGCAAAGCTAAATATATAATTTGTAAAAGTACAAAATATAATGTATTGAGCTGAAAATATTTAATTTAAATAAAGCTAAAAATATAATTCAAATATATCAGAAAATGTAATTTAAATATAGCAGAAAATATAATTTAAATAAAGATGAAAATATAATTTAAATATACCATAAAATGTAATTTAAATAAAGATGAAAATATAATTTCAGCAAAGCTAAAGATATAATTTGAATAAAGTCCAAAATATAACGTATATTGAGCTGAAAATATAAAATGTAAATAAAGCTAAAGATATAATTTGAATAAAGTCCAAAATATAATGTATATTGAGTTGAAAATATTATTTTCAACAAAAATTCAACATCTATTTTTAATACAAAAAACATAACAATTATGTAGGTCACCTGACCAAACTACGAGTTGAATAGGAGCATTATTAATCACTAAAGGGCAAAGTTCATCACCAAATCTTACATTTAATAGTGTTCGTACTAATTGGTTTAAATCATGAATAAAGCAAGCACCCAATGGCACTAAAGCTATCAAGTCAGCTGATGCTAAAATCATCACAATTTCCAATATCATAATAGTATTATGTTTTCTCCAACGTGATTTGTTGTCAGCAGGAGCCTCATTTGGAAATAATATCTAATCCCTAACATATTGTAAAAATCGACTTCCTTATTATGCTAAAGGACACCTAGGGGTAAAAGAATTCAATTACTATCGAATTTTAGCATAATGATAGAGTTAAACTTTACCACTGCAATGAAAAGACCCTCTTAAAAGTTAAGGGCACATGTACAACACGTAGGTTGAACAACCCTCATTGTTTACAGCGAACAAAAGGACAAAAAAGAAGATTGTAAGAAAAAACTAGGGCATCTTCTAGACGCCTGTGCCACAAATGTCAAAGATCGACAAGAAGACTATAGTGAAGATCTAAACAATAAGTACACAGTAAAAAAAAACAGTTGGTGTTAAACGGTGTAACCCATTTTGTTGGGTAATTATTGATACCCAACTCAGTTTTGGGTTAAATTTCTTCTGGGTGTTAACCCAAGAATAAGTAAATTGCTATATGTAACCAAATCAGTTGGGTTATTTTAGGTTTATACATATGAAAGTTTAATAATATTATAATTTGTTTACTTTATCCCATACAAATTAATTAACATCCTAACCATCATTCATATAGGTGGAAAATTCGAAAATTAAGAATTAGGCCTACAATTTTTACATAATTTTTCATGAAATGTGGCTTTTTCTAATGTAGTTTACTATAAATAAATGATATTGTTTTACGAGATATGATAACTTGGAAAAAATATATAAAACTTGTAAGCCTACTTTTAATTTTTGAATTTATTCCCACTTCAATTCAATTCAATTTAGGTATGAAAATCACTATAAAATAACCCGATAGTTAATAAATCTTCGCAAGAGGTTGGATATAAAGTTATCCATATAAAAGTTAATAGGTGAAAATGGTCGAAATGGTTGAAATTATCAAAATAAAAAAATTAAATGCTGCCCCTGGTAAGTTGGCAATCACTGCTAGCATAGGTGTACTTATAGGTTGCTAACTATTTAATTAAATTTTTAATCTATAAAATAATGAATGCAATAATTAAATCATCGTAATTATCGACAATAGAATAATAAGCATGTGATAATCATTATTACACAAGGTTGGGTATAAAGTTACCCAAATATGAGTTAATTATAAATGGCACAAATCTCACATTTACCCAATTCTTGGTATATATTTTAACCCAAAACCTGATACCCAACATTGAATAACTGTAATCAAACATTAGGTTAAACTTAATATTAACCCAATGTTTACCCAAATGTTGGTAAGTCCATATGGCACCCAGCATTGCTTAAATTTGGGTTAAACTTCAACCCATCGTTTTTTAAGTACAAGACACTTATTTTTAAAAGTGCATGATTTTAGCAAAAAAAATTAAGGTTTTAAAATTAGTGTGAATTCTTGACTTCAAGACCCCCCCTAGCTACCACGTGACATTTGTTTGCTGACTGTTGGCCACTGTGTTGAATTGAATTGAAAAGACTTAAGCCTTCAAGAAGTCATAGAACTGTTTAGTACTCTTTTGCAAAATTCAATATGCACTTGTTTCCCTTCACCATAACTCAACTTTTTCTATTATTTTATTACATTTATATTATTACCCATTGAACAGTTTAGAAGATCTACTGGGGGGGGGGTGAATCGATCGCTATGTCCCCCATCAAGAAACAGTGGGGTGGGGTGGGGTGGGGGGGGGGTTGAGATTTTTACAAGACGGAAAAAGAGGGTCTTTGTGTAAAATAGCGGAAACATTCCAGTAGGAAGTCGTCTTCTAATCTTTGGTAGGATGGGAACAAAATGTAGAAATCATTGTGGAAGGACAACCTGTGGTGTTGTCTTTCTGCCCCTCACTGTAGGAATCTTGGCATTCAGCATTGATTCAGAATGAGAGATAAGGACAATTCTGGAAGTCAGTTTTAATAAATATTTTTTAAAGAACCTTGGTTAGATATGTCTAAGATCTAAGATTGCTATGGTCACTTTAATGAATTCTCGAGGGCTTTTTGAAATACCACTACATGAAAATTTAAGAGTAATTGTGGACATTTTAAAAGACTATCAGAAGTCACTTCCAAAGACTGTCAGAAGTAACATGCAAAGACTGTAAGAAGTCACTTGCAAAGACTTTCAGAAGTCACTCCTAAAAACTGTCAGAAGTCAATTCCATAGATTGTCAGATATCACTTCCAAAAACTTTCAGATGTCACTCCCAAAGATTGCCAGAAATCACTTTCAAAGTTTGCTAGAAGTCACTCTCAAAGACTGTCAGAAGTCACTTCTAAAGACTGCAAGATATCACTCCCAAACACTGTCAGAAGTCACTTCCAAAAACTCTCAGAAGTCACTTTCAAAGACTGTCAGAAGTCACTCCCAAAGACTGTCAGATTTCACTCCTAGAAACTGTCAGAAGTCACTCTTAAAGTCTGCTAGAGGACACTTACAAAATACTGCCAGAAGTCACTCTCAAAGACTGTCATAAGTCACTTCCAAAGACTATCAGAAGTCACTTCCAAAGACTGCCAGAAGTCAATTCTAAAGACTGCCAGATCTTTCAAAAACTCTCAGAAGTATTTTCCCAAAGACTGCCAGAAATCACTTTCAAAGTTTGCTAGAAGCCACTCTCAAAGACTGTCAGAAGTCATTGTCAAAGACTGTCATAAGTCACTTCCAAAGACTATCAGAAGTCACTTCCAAAGACTGCCAGAAGTCATTTCTAAAGACTGCCAGATCTTCCAAAAACTCTCAGAAGTATTTTCCCAAAAACTGCCAGAAATCACTTTCAAAGTTTGCATAGAAGCCACTCTCAAAGACAGTCAGAAGTCACTTTCAATAACTAATAAAAGTTATTTTGAAATGCTGCCATGACGACAATTTAAGATAACTGAATATATTGCAAAAAAATCAATCTAAAACATGCTCAAATTCTACCAGAAGACACTTTCAAAAACTACAAAGCTAACAGTTTAAAAAAAACTACAAGTGAACATTTTCAAAAACGAATTTCAGACAATTAACATACAAATCGATAATGTTGATAATTTCTTACCTTAAAACACAATCGATCCCAACTCTTCTCATCGAAGAAGTTTTAGTTTAACGACTTAATTAATCCCACTAAAAAAGTTCGCGCAACAGAAGACTAATGACGTACTAAACTTAACGCAGTAAATCCAGAAAATAATTCAGGCAGCTGTAATTAAAATAAAAAAATTTATCAGTAAGATGAAACGTGCAATTTAATATAAAACAGCTAACATGATGCCAAAATTAACGATCTTCTTCTAATTAATGTTAATGCATAAATTGTTATCATGTAAAAGCTTAATAAAAATACATTAGTTAAATAGAAAAAAGCTGCTATCAGAATTTAACAAAAAAGGCTATTTGTAAACAAATCATTTGGGTTATTTTAAGACTATATATATGAAAGTTTAACATAATGATAATTAAAAGTTATCTATTTGATAGGATTACAATTTTTACATATTTTTTAATGGAATGTGGTTTTCTTACATTTTACCATAAATAAGGTATATGATTTTACGAGATATGATATTATCACTGAGAGAAAATATATAAAACTTGTATGCCTAGTTATAATTCTTGAATTTATCCCCACTTCAATTTGGGTATGAAATTTGGGTACGAAAATCATTTTAAAATAACCCAATAGTTAATTAATCATTACACAAGTTTGGGTATAAAGTTACCCAATTACGAGTTGATTATAAATGGCCCAAACCTCACATTTAGCAATTTCCTGATACATTTTAACCCAAAACCTGTGACCCAACATTGAGTGCCTGTAATCCAACATTAAATTACTCTTAAATAAAACTACCCAATAGTTAATTAATCATTACACAAGTTTGGGTATAAAGTTACCCAATTACGAGTTGATTATAAATAGCCCAAACTTTACATTTAGCCATTTCTTGATACATTTTAACCCACGTGTGAGCCAACATTGAGTAACTGTAATCCAACATTAGGTTACACTTAAATATAATTACCCAATAGTTAATTAATCATTACACAAGGTTGGGTATAAAGTTACCCAATTCCTAGTTGATTATAAAAGGCCAAAACTTTACATTTAGCCATTTCTTGGTACATTTTAACCCAAAACCTGTGACCCTACATTGAGTACCTGTAATCCAACATTAGGTTACACTTAAATATAACTACCCAATAGTTAATTAATCATTACACAAGGTCGAGTATAAAGTTACCCAATTCCTAGTTGATTATATAAGGCCAAAACTTTACATTTAGCCATTTCTTGGTACATTTTAACCCAAAACCTGTGACCCTACATTGAGTACCTGTA
>JAQGCC010006603.1:0-10060 GCA_034698905.1 Xestoiulus laeticollis
CGGTGTGAATTAACACGCAAAAGTTTTCTTGATCCACATCAGTTCTACATCAACGTTGGTGTGAATCAGGTGTTAGACCTGAAATAACCTAATCGTGAGACCTAACATAACCTATAACCATGTTAGACCTGACATATCCTAACCATTAAACTTGACATATATCCTAACCATTAAACCTAACATATATCCTAACCATTAAATCTAACATGATCTAATTATTAGACCTGACGTAATTAAAACTAACTAACATAACACATCCAATCTAAACTTGACATAACCTAACATAACCTTAATTAACCTAACCTGGCCTAACCAAATATAACCTGGCCTATAGCCTTAACTAATTAATTGAACTGAATAATGACAACTTAATTACATGTATAAGTCACCTAGCTATAACTAGCTTAACAAATCCAAACCAAGCCTTACCTTAATTAAGTAACCTTACCAATTATTAATATATCCTAACAATTCCAAACTTGACCTAATCTAACCATTACACCTGACCTAATCAGGTGTAAAGGTTAGGTTAGGTCAAGTTTGATTTGGAATTGTTAGGTTAGTAAATTTATCTAAATTGATGAAATAATGTGGTGTCCATAATGTGCTACTGTTGATAGTACAAATAAAGTAGATAATATGATTATGATATATTTATAACAACAATTGTAATTGTGGTTAGGGTTTGTTGTTTAATAATAGAGGGATTGAGCACGCCTCCCTTAATGCTCCCTTAATGCTAACCACATTGACAGCACTGTATGTTATTCCAATGCGTTCTCGTTAAGGTAAATCAGTTGACGGGGCATTAAGGGAGGTTTGCTCAATCCCTCTATTAACTATGAACCCAGTGACCTCTTATTCAAATTCCGGCCAATGTCCCTGGTCATATACATGTACATCTAATAAAGGTGTGGATTTATAACGCCATAATTTTGATTTATAGTTTTTTTACAAGTACATGTACCTTTAAAAAGTTGCATCTGAAGATAAGGATGTGACAGACAGCGATAATATTATTATTTGCGATGCTTTATTGAAAATAAATAACATTACACTCGGAAAACACAAACAATATTTCTCAATTTTTATCTCGGACACGTACGCTTTGTTATTTTATAATTTAAAAAAAAAAATATATTAATGGGAATTGAAACTAGCATTTTCAATTTCTTGAAATTTTGAATGGGGGTAGGACACTAAAAGTACATTTACATGTATGTATGTTCCACCTACAACATCAATAAAACCATCTTTTTGACTTCTGAAAAACTTGTAATACCTCGAATCAATACTTACTTTAAATTCTACTAAGTGGAATTGAATTCAATTTATTCGGCGAATTTTTATTGTGTGATATTTCTATGAATGAAGTACATTTTTTCACTGAAATAGTTTTGTGGTAAAAAGCGGTTTTAATTCGGATGTTTTGGTGTTTTATTTTTGCTTTATAGGGTGTCTGTATTAAATTATTAATTGTGGTAAAAATTTCGATATTATTTGTGTTTATAATTTGGATGTTTTTTTAATTTCGTTTATTAATAGGTACATTATGTTTCTGCCTATATAACAAGATTAAGAAAAAATTTAAATTAGATTTACACGAATAGTAGATTTTAATCAAAGTACATGTACATGTATATCTTTTAAAAATTGAATCTGCAGATACACGTTAATTAATTAACGAATTCGTGTCAATTTTGTCCTTATTTGGACAAATTTCTGGTTACGGAGGCAGAAGCAGTCAGATCTGAACCTCTATAAATTTATTAATATTTCATTTCATCCAAGACAAAATAAAATTCGTCAATGAACCAACACAGTAAGGAATGAAAAATAAATCAAAACTATTCATGTCAAATACTGTATACTGTATACTACATGTACAGTACATGTACAGCACTTGTCTTGGACGAAATACAACTTGGATAAATTTACGGAAGCTCATAAATATTTCTGAGGGCGACTTCTATGAAAGCAAGCCTCCGTATCCAGAAATTTGTCCAGAATCCAGAAATTTAAAGACAAAATAGAAACAATAGAGGGATTGGGTAAGGTTCCTTTAATCTTAACGAGAACGATAAACACACTATTACGCATGCGCATCAATAAGTTATGCGCCGTAATAGTCGTTATGCTCCTCAAAGACGTTGTGGTATCACGTTAAACTAATGAAATTAGAGGGATTGCGCACGCCTCCCTTAATGCTCCTTTGATGCTAACCACATTGACAGCACTGTATGTTTTTCCAATGACTTTTCGTTAAGGTAAATCAATTAACGGGGCATTAAGAGAGGCGTGCTCAATCCCTCTAATGTCGTCTCTCTTTAACCACCAACCTATTGACGTAGTCCCCACACATGCGCATTGGCAAAAAATTCAGTGCTATCAATATCGTCATGATTAAAGGAAACATGCATCAATCCCTCTAATACATTATACTGTAAACCCTTACTGTTTTTTGGAAATTTTATACATTTTTAATAGCTTTTTTCTTAAGTGAATTTGGCGCTAAAATTGTAGATTTTAATTAGATGTTAATAGTATTTTTATTTCAACCTTTGATTTGACGTCGTCCTTTCTTTTTGTGTCAGGGTCATCAAACAAGGTCACATCCCCAAATTGCTTTTTGGCTCGGAGTGCAATGGCTGTTTTCCGGGCCAAACCATTGACCAATCTGATTTTGGGCAAAAGCCATCGGAATTTCAATAATTTGGATATCTGGAATGCAAGACGATGGATTCATTTGGCAAAAAGCATCGAAACAGCTGATGATAAAGACGTACCAAAAGACATCAAGTCTGATTACGATGCCATCGTCATTGGTGCAGGTTTGTCTCATATTTTTCATATCATACTGGAACATCCTTTGAACAGTCTTGAGATGTCTTGTAGTTCCTAAGACATTCCAACATCTTTTAGATTGTCCATCAACCAAGACTGTATTTTAAGGCACTTTGATGACATCTTTATTGTCTGGTTGGAATATCACAAATTGTCATTATCATTCTATGACTTCTTTTTCTATGGACAGTCTTGAAATGTCATGCTGTGTTCTTAAGACATATTCCAACATCTTATAAAATACCAATTTCTACTCATTTCGATTTAATGCATATCGACTTTTTTTTTTCACTTTAGGGCACAATGGTCTTATTGCTGTAAGTAGATTAGTGGTCTTTTGCTATTTTAAATAATTTTAGTGGAAAATTTCGTTGAAAAATCTTAAGAAAATCAATGCCCATTCTTTTTTCTTTACCTTTTGATGCATTAGTGGGGCTAATACACGAAACAGCGTTTTAACACTGCTCAGCAATTACCACTTTAATATTTAATACTTGTAATTACAAGTATTAAATATTAAAGTGGTAATATACATATATAACGCTTATACATCAATATTTGTTTATTTCAAATTGCATAAGGCAAATATCCAGACATTTTAATCGTGAATGTCTTTAAGTTTAGGTGGGGCCATTACTCGAATAACAGCTGTATTTTATTAGTTTAAATGTCTGTATCTCTATTGTAATCAAAATTATGCCAAATATTATCGTGTACAATATTGTGTCTTATATAAATAGCAAAGATAATTAAGAATCAACATTAAATTATGTTATTAAATATTGTAAAGATTTTAATTTCTGCAAGGTTTGAATTATTGCAAAATGCGGCTTTTGATATAATGAACAGGCTTCATATCTATCCAAATATGGACTTCGAGTTGCCATTATGGAAAGACGTCATGTTGTTGGAGGAGCAGCTGTTACAGAAGAGATAATACCAGGTAAAGGCCTAACCCAATTGGCCCTTTTCTTGACGAACCCAGCACATTTTCTAAATAAAATTATGGGAAAAAACTTTGATAAAAATACTGTGTTCTAGGGCATCTAGGGCATAGAGTCCGTGTTTTTTTATGAAATTGGCTCTTAAATTATTGATTTAATAAATAAGAATCAATTTTAAATTGCACGATGATATCACGTGGCTAAGACTTCGATGCCACCTGGTGTCAGCTACAGGCGTTTTTCGGAATTTGAATTTTGTGACGAGATAAGCAAATTAATTCTACCAGTTAAAGGTATGTATTTTAATTTTAAAGCATGAATTATTTATCCAGTTAGGGCACAGATACATTTATATTAACTAATCTTTAATATTAAGCAAGTAATCTATACATTATCGAAATGCGACGATAAATTGCAGGTAGCTGACACCAGGTGACAGCAAGACCATGCAAAACACCCGCGAAATTTAAAAAGAAATCTTAATTTTAAAAATAACCAGCCATTTTCATAAAAAAACATGGTCTCTGTGCTCTAGATCTATGAATACAGAATTTTTACCAATGTTTTTTCATCTAGAATTTTAATTATAAAAGACGCTGGGCTCGTCAAAAAATGTCCCCATAGGAAACCCATAGGATAGGGGGTGTTTAGTTCAGCCTTAACGTCTTAATTTGCTCATTTAATCAAAGTAATTAGACCAATATACCCATGTCTTAAATTAATTTGCTAATTCGCTAAATTTCAGGTTTCCAGTTTTCAAGGGCATCTTATGTTTTAAGTCTTCTAAGACCTGTTATAATGAACGAATTGGAGCTTAAGGTGGGTTCTGAATTTTTAATATTAATTTTAGATGAAACACATTTGATTTTTGATGAATAGTTGGTTGATATAAATCACTCGTGTGTATATTTTAAGACTATTGCACAATTTTCCTGAAAATATATACACGTAATTATGCAATTTATGCAGTATTTCTGTTATTAGTTAAAAAATGGGAAAATCTAATTTTTCGGACTAATGTTAACGATTATTTTTCGTATTAATTCCTGTATATTTAAATTAATATTTTGAGTATTAAACAATGTAAATCATATTTCAGAAACATGGGTTGAAAGTCTACTTGCGAAATCCAACATCTTATACACCAATTTTGGATTCGAGAAATAAAAATGGCAGTCCTAGATCACTAACATTATGGTCAGACATAGATAAAACTGTAGCTGAAATTGGGAAATTTTCAAAAAAAGATGCACAGGTAAGTCGATGAATATTAATTAAAATTCTTATTAAATTATCAAATATTGAAATCACATTAAAATAGTGATAATTATTTAAAAACACTATGCACAAGTTAAAAATCACAGTAATTAAATGAATGTTAATGAAAATATCAAGTTAGATGAGTAAATAAGAATTAAAATCACATTAAATATGAATTGAAATAACAAAATTATTAAATGAATAAATATGAATTAAAATAACATTAAATTAATGAAAATTAAGAGACATCTTGAAATTTGGTAAGAACCATGAATAACGCAAGGAAAAAATGATGATGTCATCAAAATAAACGAGGCATGTCTCCTATTTAAGTGAGAGCAGCTGATTAAATGATTGAATATGAATTAAAATCATATTACATGAATAAATATGAATTAAAATTATATTACATGAATAAACATGAATTAAATCATATTAAATGAATAAACATGAATTAAAATAACATTACATTAACGAAAATTAAAAGACACGTTGAAAGTTGGTAAGAATCATGAATAACAGAGGGGCAAAAACGATGACGTCGTCCAAATAAACGAGGCATTTTCCTATTTAATTCCGAGCAGCTGATCTCGTCCACGTTGCATAGTGGCAGGGGCGTTACACATCTGGAATAGTATCCACGTAAACTCAAAGTACCCCTGAGGACAGGTAAACGCAGTCTTGTCTAGATCTTTATTGTCCATGGCAACCTGCCAATAGCCAGACATAAGGTCGAGGGTATTATAAACGAACCAACGACTGCCCTGTAATGCATAGAGCGCGGCATCAATTCGTAGATGATGGTAGAAATCTGTCTGAGCGTTGAGCTGCCGATAGTCAACACAAAACCGGTACGAACCATCCCGCTTCCGTACAATCACGACAGTACTGGAGAATGGGCTGGTTGCTAGGAACCACCAGGTCCACCACATAAGGGGACATCACAAACATGTTTAAGTTAAGTAGAGCTTGTGGAAAGTCGGGTGCCTCAAAACTAAAGAGGTTGGTGGTTGACCTGACTGGGTCAAGTTGAAGTGCGAACCACAGTTTGTGTCACTTCCTGGATCAGGACCAATAGGGGACTGCAGAGTAGCAGCCACAAGCTTAGTGGCAACTGGTCACTAGGGTAGTGTCTTTTATCCCAGACTCAGGAATGCTGGTACCCTGACCTTATAGCGTCCGAAGGTCACGAATGTTAACAGCCCGCCACATTCCTGAAATGCCGCTGACGAGCTGACAAATGAATATTAATTAAAATCTCATTAAAGAATAAATTGGAGGCATATTAATAAAAATCTCATTAATTTAATGAATGAATATTAATTAAAATCACATTAAATGAATGAATGTTTATTTAAAATTAGATTAAATTATTGTGGTAAATTCTCTAAAAGACCCCTGTCTCGAATACTCCCAGGGACCGTTTAAGGTGAAATTGCTAATGAACATCAGCCCTGAATGAACCCCTGGTGTTAGGGGAATTCCCTGGTGCCTGAGCGTCACGTCTTCTGATAGCTTTGCGCATTGTATAGGGGATTTCCCTTATTATTAAAGAAGTGAACAGTAACAAAATTGTTTGTTATTCAGTGTGATACTGGCACTGTAGATCAGCGATTATAAAACTAGGTGCCACGAGCTTATGCCAAGGGTGCCGCGGCAATAAGGAGATTTAGCAATTTAGTTGTAAAATTCGTTTTTATAACATTAAATGTATTATTGCATTAAAAATGATTTTCATATGGCTGTGATAAAATATCGATGCTTTTGTTATAACGTGGCAACACCAGGAAATAAAGAAAATTTGCTTCGTTTCCTAATTATTCAAATAGTAATTAAGGGTAGCTGTGCTGCAAATTTGTTTTAGCCCCACAATTAAGGGTGCCATGGCGAAATTGTGTCATTTGTGTAATTTTGATATACAGTAAGTACCCGGATGTACACGTACCGTTTGTTTTGAAATGTTACTTCCAGAAAGGCCAGTAAATTTAATAAATGAATGGTCCATTAATTTTAATTTATATTTGCAAACCAGGTGACATTTTTAATTTATTAATACCGTAAAAGGGTTTCAAACAAGCCCTTGTCGATCGAGATTAAACCTCAGCTTTAACGGTAGGTCATGTTCGGTCATATTAGGTCAGTTCAGGTTAGGTTTAGTTTGGTTAAATTAGATTTGCGGAATTATCTTATAACCAGAAAAAAAACATTATAAATTAGTTGAACTTTAATATTAAATATCAAACTGATGCCATTTTAATAACATATCGTATAACCTTTTGTTACATTACTATATTTTTATCCATTTGAATTTTTATTTCGACTTAATCCAGTTAATTTGGATCGATCACTAAGTCCAATATGAGATGTCTAAAATATCATTATTATGGCATGACATAATTTTGAAAGATTTATCGTTTCCCGCCAAGGCCTTAGGTCCTTCTTCACTTACATTCTTGGCATGAAAGATTAGATTTGATTTATTCTTTTCCGAAAATGCCCGTCCGTGAAATTGGACGATTGTAGCGAAATACATGTATATAAGAAATGATATTATTCTGTCTATAAAATGTACTTTTGGTAGGCATATCCAGCATACGAAAAGTACTTGGACAAGTTCGCTACTGGCATCCACCCACTTTTAGATCACCCACCTGTCAATTTGCCAGCAATGGCTGCATCGAAATCATTGAAGGAGAAATTGAGAGGATTGCTGACATTAAAACCAATCTTGCAAACGCGTAAGTAAAAACGTACTTTTATTCAGCACCCAATTCAATCGAGACTTAATATCTGTCAAATTCAACTTTTTTTTTTTTTTTTTTTTCACATTTTTGTACACTGTACATGATTTAGAAAAGGCACTCGGAGAAGACTCTCTTCTGTTTTATCAACTTTTAACGTCTTCTGCTACGAAGGTTTGTAACTCTTTCAATTTGAAACATGCAAATGTTTAATCCACTTTTAATTAGTTAATAATGTTATACCTTTAATTATGGGTAATTGTTGAACTGAAGTCACTCTGATTAAGGTGAAAGAAGGATAACAAAAATCTTCAATAATCATAACCTTTTATAGTCGATTCAAATACAGCGATTTAATGTCAAATTATTTGCCATACTTTGTTTAAGGTCCATACTATTTTGCCAAACTTAGTTTTTAATAACTACATTTCTATAAATTCAAAAATGCGATTTTATGTTAAATGGGATTTAGGAAATTATGTAAGGTCAAACTTAAGTTATTTTTCGAAACAATTTTTTTCAAAAATGCCAATTTTTATCTAACGATATGGGCTTTTATAGTTAATCCAAAATTAACAATTTTATGACAAATGACTTAATAAATTGCATATAATAAGTGTTTTTTAATAACTCTATTCAAAAGTACATATCAATTTTTAACTAGCGCTATCACCCTTTAACCAAAAATACCAATCTTATGTCACTCTAAATCAGCTTTTAATCAAAAATACCAATTTTATGTCACCCTAAATCAGCTTTTAATCAAAAATACCAATTTTATGTCACCCTAAATTAAATGTAGGCCTAAATTAAGCATTTTTAGCCAAACATTTTGTTTTATATTATTTTTAAAATAATTTTTTAATGACTATATCCAAAATATGAAATTTTCAATATCGATTTGAGATTTTATAGTCCAAAAATACTAATTGTATGTTGAATTATTTATCAAACTGCATAAGGTCCATACTCATCATTAAACCATTTTTTTTTGTATAACCATATTCAAAAATTTCAGTTTTTCAAAACAATTTGTATTTTTATAGTCAATCCAAAACAGTCAATCAAAAATGATTTACCAAAGCTGTACGCTCGAATAACGTCCTAATTTTGATCATGCAACTACATGTAAATGTTTTTTTCAATATCTGTCAAATGGTTACAATTTTTAACGATGACATTAAATTTAAAAATACAATGTAGTAATTTTATGTCAAATGCCTTTTGTATACTGAAATATACATGAAATTCAATCCATTGTTTTTTTTTATGTGTGCAGATATTAGATCAGTGGTTTGAATCAGAACCTCTTCGTTCAACATTGGCCACAGATGGCGTAATTGGCGCCATGCAAGGACCTAACAGTCCAGGCAGCAGGTAAGTATACTGTCTTACAAAGGGCTTATTTTTGCTCAGATGCTCACTCGTTGATGTTCATTCCCCATAACTGTTAGTTACGTGTTGCTCCACCATGTCATGGGTGAACTGGAAGGCATCAAAGGTGCCTGGGGCTACCCAGAAGGAGGAATGGGGGCGGTGACCAAGGCCCTGGCCAATGCGGCTTCGTCTTACGGGACACAGATATTCACATCAGCTGTAAATATGACACTTAGACTATTACTTAGACTTAAATTTCTCAACATTTTCTGATTTGTTAAAATTAACTTTTTCAAAATTATGAGTTTTTATAATAGGGTATTTTCACGACATGTATTTTTTGTCGAAATATTAGATTATATGCTCTAACTAGTAGACAAATATTAAAATTTTGGCCATCTGATGATCAAATTTAAATTTAAATTTTGAATTCCCCGCCAAAAAGGTAAAATCCAACATGTCTGCCGTGACGTCACTTACTTTGCCCGCCCTATTCATGCCAGCAATACAAAAAACATTCGAATAGATTACTATTTAACTAATTAACTTACCATTAAAATGTATTATTTGTCTGTGAAAAGATATCTTCACCTGAACATTGTTTTTCCTAAAAAATTGCACAATTTCTCTGGCTATTTTTTAAAAAAACAAGCTATACAGTTTACATAAAATCCAAACGCGCATGTGCACAAGCAATGATCGAATTTTGTCACGTGACATTTAGGTTATTCTTAAAAGTTATTTGTATTTGTTTTCTAAATTCCGAGAGAAATTGTAAGATTTTCTCCTAAAAACGGTGCTCTTGCAGACATATATTAATTCACTCCGCTTGAAAAGAAATTTTGCAGGTAAACTATTTATTTAAATCACGATTTTTTTTAACATTGCTGATAT
>JAQGCC010006604.1:0-10059 GCA_034698905.1 Xestoiulus laeticollis
CACTTTACACAAATTGTTTCCTAAAATTGTCTCTTTTTTAAAAGTCGCCAAAATTCCCTGACATTCCAGGTTTTCCAAGCGCCTTAAGAATCGGAAGAAGATGTGTCATTAAGGTGCTCGTCTTACCTGACAAAACAGAAGAAGTCCGAAGGAGCAAAACGATTGCGAACCACATGTACATTCCTACAGCCACAAGATTGCCGCATGGTGAAAATCCAAGCATAGAGTAAGCTTTTTAAGGGTAGCCCTTACATCTGGCGAAAAGGCCCTTTGCTATATAGTAATTGCACCAGAGTCAAGACTTAAGAATGCACGAGCGAAGGAAAGATATGCACGAGGGCAGTTTCAATTTGCAAAAGATGCAAGGAGGAACAGAAGAGAGAGAGAGCAGCTTAAAAAAGCAGCACAACCGGCAGCAACAAAAGTGCGAAGTCATATGAAGCAGATGGCAACTGTTGGAGTTCAAGCAGCCCTTCCCATGCTACCTAGAACGCACTGCGCATGCGCCGCACACGTCACGTGACGTGATGCGGGGGAGGCAGAGGGATGAAGGGCCGGAGGACAAATGACCGTGAAACGGAAGAAATCTAATGCGTGTCGATGAAATCAAAAGAAAATATTCACATTGGGGAAATTTAAGGTCGTTTTCAAATTATTTTGGCTAAGGTGGATGAATTAAAAATCGGATTTGGTAGGTGTTGAAATGCGTTTGAAATAGTGGATGAATTGCGTGACTTCGCCGAATTTAAAAAGGGAAGTGGAAATATTCAAATTAATCAGATTGTGGAAATTTAATGTCGTATTCAAATTATTTTGGTAAAGATGAATTAAAAATCGGACTTGGAAGGTGTTGAATTGCGTGACCTCGCCAAATTTAAAGAGAAAGTGAAAATATTCAAATTAATCAGATTGTGGAAATTATAGAGGCTAGGGTTAAATACAGGAAGTTGAAATAAAAATCGGACAAATCAATGGTTCGGTAGGTGATGAATTGCGTTTTAAATAGTGGATGAATTTCGTGGTTCGCCAATTTTAAAGAGGAAGTGAAAATATTAAAATTAATCAGATTCTGAAAATTATGGAGACTAGGGTTAAATACAGGAAGTTAAAATAAAAATCGGACAAATCAATGGTTCGGTAGGTGATGAATTGCGTTTTAAATAGTGGATGAATTTCGTGACCTCGCCAATTTTAAAGAGAAAGTGAAAATATTCAAATTAATCAGATTCTGAAAATTATGGAGACTAGGGTTAAATACAGGAAGTTAAAATAAAAATCGGACGAAATAAAAATGGGGCTGTTTTTGATGAAATAAAAATTGGACAAATCAATGGTTTTGTAGCTGGGCGTTAAAATATGAAATTCGTGACCATGCCAAATTTAAAGAGAATAAATATATTTTTTTACAATTTGTATTCAATTTGTATAAATATGGATGAAATCTGAAAGACCCATAATGGCGATTAATTTAATTTAAATACCACTGTCATATTATTTCAGCTTTGCAAAAATCTGGTCTTTAACCTCAATTTTGGCGAGGTCATGAATTTTATCCACCTTTCGCAGCGCCATCTATTTTCAATTCTTAAAAGAAGCATTGCCAACAAATATTAATTCTACAGTACATGTTTGAAGAAAAAAAATTTGCAAATTTCAATTATTTTTATTTGTAAAAACGTCATTTGATCAAAAAATTTGAATCTATTAAGAACTCTGGTAACTAAGGCGTTTCCTTTTAATCAGAAATTCATGCCTGGGGTGATTACACTAATTTTCGCTGGAGCATATATTCTAGTTCTAACAAATATGAAAATTGAAATTGTATTCTTTTGCCATATGTGTAATTTCTTGCAGTAATGCTAATGATTCCATTAGATCAACCATGAAGAGCTCATTAATTAAATATACGGGTAGAAAAATCGCTCAGCCAAATTCAGAGCAACAACAAAAAACTAATCGATTAATTTGCAAAGTTCAAATAATACGTTAACGAGGCTTTTATAAAAATATTGAAACCAGATCGACTTGTAAAAAATAGGAGATAAAGTCGTGGACAAGCCAAGATCGATGCCATAGGGGTAGAGCCAATATAAGGAGCATAATAGTCCCATTTAGATAAGCTTTTAAATTAAAACCTCGATTTTATGAACTTCAATTATATGAACATTCTATTTTATGAACCTACTATTTTTGAACTCATCAGTATGGTAGCTTTCACCGACCACACAGTGCCTTTTTTCGGGTGGCGCAAAAGGTGATATAAATATACTTGAATTATACAGTGTGTTAAAATAACTTTAAATACTTAATTATATGAAAAATTCTATTTTATGAACCTTCTATTATATGAACCTTCTATTTTTGAACTCATCAGTATGGTATGTAGCTTTCACCGACCACCCAGTGCGGTTTTTTCGGCTGGCGCAAAAGGTGATATAAATGTACTTGAATTATACAGTGTGATAAAATAACTTTGAATACTTAATTACATGAAAATTCTATTTTATGAACCTTCTATTATATGAACCTTCTATTTTTGAACTCATCAGTATGTAGCTTTCACCGACCACACAGTGTTTTTTCGGCTGGCGCAAAAGTGATATAAATGTACTTGTACTATACAGTGTGATAAAATAACTTTGAATACATATGAACCTTCTATTTTTGAACTCATCAGTATGTAGCTTTCACCGACTACCCAGTGCGGTTTTTTCGGCTGGCGCAAAAGTGATATAAATGTACTTGTACTATACAGTGTGATAAAATAACTATGAATACTTAATTGACTTTTTTCCTATTTTTTAAAACCAGTTTTTTGAACCACCTCTGGTCCCAATGAGTTCATAAAATCGAGGTTCTACTATAAAAGAAATTTATACAAGAGTATAAATGACTTAAATTTTGGTATTTTTTTATAAAAAGTTTTACCACATTGACATCCCAGGTCACAGATTCTAGCTTGTTATAGATGAAATAAAATCCGGAGACAAGTGGATAAAATGCATGACCATAATTAAATTAAAAGTAATAAACAAAACATGACTTTGTTGAAACTAACTACAACTAAAACCTCAGCAGAAATTTAAACTCAATTTTGTCTTAGACAAAATAAAAATAAGTAAACCTACTTATAAACTTATAGCAAGCCATCTGAAAATAGCAAATAGGAAACCAGTCAAAATGATAAATACAGGACAGAAACCGTTTTAAATGTTATTTAAAACCAGCCACTAGATCATGGAAGGAGATAACCAAAATAGGGAACCAGAACCATTCAATGCATAAATCAGTGGCCCAAGAGACATCACCTCAGAACCCCAACAAATTTGTGTCTATAAATCTATAATTTTCAGTTTCTAATATGTTCAGCTCCCTGAGATTTGGACCAGTTGCAAGTTGGGGATTAAAATAAAATTATATGAACTATAGCTAGAAATGTTCTACTTCTCACAGGTAACCCTGCCCCCAGAATGAAAAATTATCTATAAATAGTTTTAGTATATCTACTTGTATATGCTCAAATGCTTTTATTTCCTCTTAGAGAAGATAGAAATTGTGACCTAGGCTACTGTTTAATAAAATTTTTAACAGCACTATTTTAGAAATATTAAGCACAAACATCTACATTCATGTCGAGTTGCACTTACTATGTTGAGCGATCCAAAAAAAAATTGAAAAATATAATTTAGACCTTGTTGCGTGATAAAATGCTTCCGATATGTAAATACTTGTTAGGTAACAACACACGCAATGAAGCATTTATTTGCATTGTTACTGCTACATCTAAATATAAGCTTATTACAGATGCATGCGAACGAGCCAGTACAATTGTACTTGGGGACAAAAAGTTATCGTTAGAAATAATCGACAGTTATGCCATGATGCACGGTCTAATTAGTCTCTTGTTTTAAACTAGGTTAGAACATTGAAGATGATGCATTGTACATAAAATGCTTATCATTTGCTATTTATATAACATATATACCATTGTCGAAGCATATTTACCAGAAATATAATATTGATTTGAAAAGAGTATTATTTAAGTCTTCTAAAGCCACATTCACACCATGCGGAAATATAATACATAATACACAAAACACAAGGAAACACATAAAATATCGCGTTCACAATGTTTACACATTTTTCTGAGATGCGTTTTATGAAACAATTTTTCGAAACTGTTTTATGTATTATGTTTTCTATTTTCGCAAGATGTGAACGCGGCTTTATGCATAAGGTTCATCCTAAAAAAACAGTACTGTCAACTACAAATATTGTAATTAAACATGGCTTTATTCTATAGGTAGAGTCAGAGTTGGTATAGTAGGTGCTTTAATGTTGTCAATACAGTAGGAAGCTCAATGGATTTTTTTGTATCCTGAGACCAAGATGTATGCCTACTATCATTCTTCTGAAAATTGGTACATCCCCACTAATAGTCGCTACCCAATGACATGTTTGATGACTGTAGGGTACGTGAATTGAATCGATTACTCATTGGATAGTTCTTCCATGAGAAATTCCCTGGTAAGTGTACTTCTCATGACACCCTGGCCACATAGTGTTGTATTACTAAAGGTAACGTAGGTAATTGCATATGGGCACTAGGGCAGCAACAACGAATAAGGTTCAATACCAGACATTGACGAAGCCAGACATCAAGTAATGACTTGTCCCTTGGTTGTTTTCATACGTAAATTTATTTAAAAAGAATTTTTCTGTTTGTTTAATAAAATTGTTGGTTAGGAAAGAGCCACACGATTTGGACTGTCTAGAGCCGGGTTCACACCACGCGAAAATTCAAAACATAATACATAGAACAGTTTCGTAAAACTGTTGCACAAAATGCATCTCAAGCCGGGTTCACACCACGCGAAAATACAAAAATAATACATAAAACACCGCGTTCACACCTACCTTTGGTGATCCGGCAAGAGTCGGTCTAGATCAAAGGGAATTTAGAAAACACTCTTTTTTAGATGGTTTTGCGATGACGGCGCTTCAGCCAAGATTAGATTAGATAGGTTACTCCTTTGGAACGGAGGGCCCAAAATAAGGCCAATAGCACTTCAGTGTGCCACTCTACAGCCATCCACACCCAGACCCGTCAGCCATTCCACATACTGTGGCAAATGAGAAAAACAATGCTAGAAAACAGACGAGTCCATCTTTATTTAGGGGAATTTCGATTTGCAGTGTGAATGGTATGTTTCATAAATTTGAATTGCGTTTTGTAAACAGTTTTTCAAGACTGTTCGCCAAAGGTACAATTTGTAGGTGTGAACGCGATGTTTTCTGAACTTCCTTTTGTTATGTGTATTATGTTTTCTATTTTTGCGTGGTGTGAACGCGGCTTAGGAGCCTCCACAGGGCTTAATCGAGCACTGCCTGGCCACCAAACACTACTTTTTATTGTGGGGATTATGTCAAGGTCATAGAGTGTATAGCTTATGTAACCATGTACCCTGCCTGGATACATCCAAAATGTATTTTTTATTAATATTTGGCAATAACTGATACAGCATTTGAAAGCGGAAGGATAGTTTTTATGCTATAGGGTTAAATGCAAAATGAAGATAATTCAATTCAATTCAATTTGTTAATTTGCAGTCAGCATTTATCATGCCATGTGGCAGGGGTAAAATGCCAGATTTTTAGTGGCCTCATTTTGGGGAACTATCCCGGCATCTGCCTATATGGGCAATTAAGGTAGCTTATGGGAAACCACGAAAAACCACAACCAAGATAGCTCACCTGGGTTCGAACCCAGGTTTTCCGAGTTCAAGAATCTAAGTGTAACAACTTAGTCGAACTTGTTGGGATAGCAAGGAGGTACAGTGCCCGCCGCTTATAAGGATCACGTTGGGGCCGAGCATTTTGATCCTTATGTAAGTCGGATCCATATATCCGGCAATGCTGTATAGCATGTGTCAGAGGCTATGCTCAATGTATACCTACCTATTCACCTATTGAATGTGCGTTACAAGGACCACGGTCCACTTACCTAACTAAAAAGCACAAAAATACAAGAAATAGCTTCATTCCTGTTATTCTTGACACATGTGCCAGAAAACAAACAACCCCACCTGTTGAGATTCGTAAAAAAATGCAAAACCAGATTCGTAATCTGTCTTTTTTATAGCTTTTCAACCGTGCCAAGTTAAATTTATTATTGCCAAAATTTTTAGTCTGAAAACTAATAGTCATTTAATAGTTAAAATATAAGCAGTGTGATAAGTGTGATAAAAAGGCGAGAGGGGTGTTAATGAAAATGCGCCTTCTTCTTTCGCTCAGCCTAGCGAAAATGACATTTTGTCACAAAATAACAACAAAATTTTTTGCAACAGGCAAAAAGCTGATCCGTAAATGCGGCACTTCTGATCCTAATAAGCGACAAGTTTTGTATTGCGTTCTATGGAAATGAATTGGGACCTGAATAATTGATCCTTAAAAGCGGCTGATCCTTGTATGCAGAATTCTTATAAGCGGCGGGCACTGTATGTCAAAAACTCAATTGTAAAAGGGTGATGTGGTAATGGGCATGGTACAGAAAGCAAGGAACAGTTTGGGATTTGTAGCGATTTCCATCAATAGATAAAGGCATGGCACTGATCTGATAAGAAGTATTGCCCAACACTTTTGCTGGTGTTTCCCCAAGAGATGTTGTGCAACACATGGTGTGAAATTGAATATCCCTTAAACCCTTAGAGATTAAGTGAGGCAACAAAGGGTGCACATGTGGAAGTGTATTGACATTATAAAAAAAACAGTTTCTCTTTCTTTTGCCAGAGAGCAGACAGCTGTATCTTTAGGCCTATTAGTTTCTTTGTAATAAACTTTTAAGATTCAATTCAATTCTTTACCCTGTAGTCAGCATTTATCATGCCATGCGGAAGGAAGCAAAGTGTAGATTTTTAAAGAGAAAGGTAAACGGTCATGGCCGCATTTTGGAGAACTATCCCGGCATCTGCCTAAATGTGCTTATATGGGTGATTACGGTAGGTTGTGGGAAACCATGAAAAACAACAACCAGGATATCCGGCCGTGGTTCAAACCCAGGTCTCCTGAGATCAAGGATCTAAGTGTTTCACCTTCTTCACACTGACCAAATCAAGTGCACTGATATAGATCAAGTCTTGATCGAGTTGCGCGATTCCAATCAAGTTGTTTGCTCCACTTGATGTGTATCACGTCTTTCTATCGTCTGCACCTCGTTTTAAAGTGGCTTCACTCATATAGTGTGTATGTTGTCCTCAATCTTGAAATGTACACTGAAATGGTGTACAACTTTTAGGGCACCCTGTATACTATGGCACCGTGACCAGTTTAACTGAGTTCAGATGTGCGAATTAACACTCGAAAGTTTGACCTGTTCCACGTTAGTTGATCTACATCAAAGTTGGTGAGAATCAGGTGTAACCACTTAAGCCCCCCACGTACCAAACGCTAATCACTCACCGTAACAGAAATCACTTTTCTGCTTCCAGAGATCGGCATTCACACGTGACGGCGCAATAGTTTCCCACGTTTGCCACTAGGTGGACATTCAGGTAGACAGTGCCTTGTGCGTCGGCAGCCATCTTTGAAATAAGGCGAGCCATAAAAACAAAGATTACGGCTTTTTAGCGTCGGCCTCATCGCCGCCGCACTTCCCGTGCGCATGCGCCGACGTCATATCCGGCCCCAACGCAGTCGACCGCACAAGCGTCGGCAGTGATTCGCGTGCGATGCGAAGAGGGCTTTATCCAACCTTGTTGGTACTGTTGAAAAGGCTTCCACGTACACCCTGTACACGCATTATATATCTAAAGGTATTTTTTACAAATAAGTGTATTTTCATCGGATCATTCTCACATGGCAGTTAGGATTTTATACGCTCGTAACTCTTGAAAAGTTTCTGGATTGCCTGATGCATCGAGGTTTCGTCCATTCGACGTTGTCCACATCTCCGGCAAGACGCTAACACGTAAGAAGGGAGCTGAAAAGATATTTACTCCTGGTAGTAAAAATCATTAGGAATGATAAAATGTAGGCCATTAGGAATTGGCCCTCCATCTGGATTTGCCTTTTTGTCTTTTTCCATTTATTAGGGATTAAAGACGTAACGGTCGAAATCCTCGCTATAACGAGCACACGTAAAATTCCCCCTCTGCACCATTAAGTCCCATTCCAGACGTCTTTTATATACCTTAGGCCTACTTTTTTTTGCTCGAATGCCATTCACCCAGTTAGCCTGAACAATGGTCATTAAAGCCACTTACGAGTTACACGAAATACACTGGATGCAGGTTTGGATCAAATGCTTTCTCAAAAACCACCACCTCCAAAAAAATCACTCAGTTACACCAATCTTGCATGAAATGAGAGAACTCATTTTCAAAATTGTTAAACATCAAGGAATTCACAAATTACTGAAAACATGCACTTGGATTTAGATGCAGTGTACAGATTAATCCATTTAAATCCATTTAATCCTTGCACAATGATGCAACAATAAAACTGTCACTTCAATTGCAGCCATGGTTGACTTAATTTACAGTGATTATGCAAGATAGAAACCTCAACAAGTTTCAAATTTTAATTTGAAATAATTCTAAATACTTTCAAAAATATAATAAATATTACAATAAAAAAAATCTATTTGGCATTAAAGAATTTTTTATAAAATATCAATGCTTTTCTAAGAATATGTGATATTGAAGATCAAATGGTTTAAAATGTTACTGCATTAATTGCATCCAGTTTTAAATTTTTATCTTCATAAAAATTTAGGTTGTTAACAAGTTGCTATAAAACCTTTTTAATAACTGATCTATATTGTATAACTGATATATATATATATATATATTTCTAAGTATCCAACAATCCCTTATTTAAACAGCGTACCATATTTGCATAAACTCCATTTAAGATTAAAATATTTTTTTGATAGTTTCTATTCAGATTCCCAATAGTGTACTACAAATTTGACCTTTCACAAGTTTGCTGTATTTGTCCATCTTAAGAAGCTGACCAATTTAATCGTCTTAATAGCTAAAGCTTAGGAAAGCATAAACAAATCCGATAACAGTGTTACAAAAACGAGTTTAAATCGATTTAAGTTTTCATCAGTTTTAATCCCAAGTTTATTCTCAATCAGTTGGGTCTTATCCCTAACTTAGTTGAGTTTGAATTAAGTCGAAGGGGACGGGAGTACACTTATTCGATTAGTGTGAAGATGAAAAGCTGCGTGTTGATCATCCACCAACAACTGAATTAGTTAGCAGCCTGTCCATCGTCTGATTAGACCACAAAATACAGCAGCGTTGCCACCGCACTACATTTGATTAAAGGTAATCGATTTTGGACATGCACGACAAACGTAATTCCCTGCGGCGTTTTCGTGACTTGCTTCACACAGACCCCTGAAGAAATATACTGAAAATAGTAGGAAGAGGGGATATAGAAAATGGAGGAGGGGTTATGAAACCATATCTAATTGCAAACTGCTGAAATTATCAAAATTATCAAAATATGAAGCTCACTCGATAGCGTGATGCATGTGTCATAATGCATGGATTGCGATGGCTTCAAAATAATGATTATGCATATAACCGATACTATCTGGGATAGATCAGTAGTATAATATGTTCCAGTCATAAAGGATGAGTCTCAATAGATCACAGTGTGTAGGCAGCTCTACTAAGTATGATACCCCGATTGGTACCAAGGTCGTCTACATACAATTTTGCCCCTCAACATTGCTCTTCATGTTCATCAAAAATATAAGGAAGACAAATATGATATTTTTTAAATTGCCGATATTTGCACAGTATAAGGGGTAAACCAGTAGTTGCAGCTTCTTTTTTAGGGCGCCTAAAAGCCACCTCGCGGCTAGTTGGTCAACCAAAACGATGTATCACTCTCCATTTAGACCAGCTGTCGGGGAACTGAGGTAAATTACCCCAAATGGGGTAAAAATGAAATTTTTTTGGGTAATAGAGAAATTTCTATTACATACTTAATATTTTCATGTAACTTTTTTATAAATATGTAAATGTAAATTAATTCAATAAATAA
>JAQGCC010006605.1:0-10056 GCA_034698905.1 Xestoiulus laeticollis
ATTTAACTAAATCAATATTTTTTAAAAGATGAAAATTGGTTCTGGTGCCAAAATGTCCAGTTATTTTCAATGATTTTAACTATTTTCAGACTAAATTGTTGTATTTAAATTTACTAATAGTAACAATGTGTGTATCATTTTAAATAAAATATTTTGTTCATCTCCTTTAGCAAAACATCGACGTAAAAAGCAAAATACAAGTCTTTAATTTAAGACAATTTGTTGTAGTCAAAATCAAGACTTTTAAAACGTCTTATTCTTGTTGATTCCAGACATCGAATGTCTTAAATTAAGACATTTTATCAAATTCCATTATTACAATGCCTTAATTTAAGACATTCAAATGTCTTGAATGAGCAAAAATAAGATGTTTTAAAAGTCTTGATTTTGTCTACAACAAATTGTCTTAATTTAAGTCTTGCATTTTTTATAGTGTACCAAGGGGAAAAAATTCTCCGGGTATTTATATATCATATCGCATAGGGTGAGGTTCATATCTGAAAATAAAAACCTCAGCAGGAATTTACACTCGTCAGGAACTTTTCCCTGCGATATATATATACATATTTTCGTTTATCATTGTCTTGGTGCTCACTATACTTATGAAACAGAAATTGCTTTTTTTTCTGATTTGTGCAAGACAGCGAGGAATTTTTTTGATTTTCATTGTATTATAATGACTATTTTGACTGAATTGCTTTCTTTAAGATAAATTCGTTTCGAAATTCCTTTTTTAATTGCCTTGACAACGTTGAGCAAATCTCTAATTAAGAATTATCAGAAATCATGTTGAAGATAATGAAATTTGCATGACTGCTTTTGCTTTGCTTGTTACTGGGAACAGAGTAATAAAAAAAAAATTGAATAACCAGTCTTCTTATTCTAATAACCTCGCATGCATTGTCTTTAGTAGTTAATAAACAATAACTATAGGTATCGTGAATGGATTTCAATGTACATGTATTATGTTCTTCTGGAAATAAATGTGCATATTTGTGGTCAGCCAGTTTTCTTGAAAAATGTTAATATTGCAGCTATGGGCCCATTGCTCCACTTCTCATTCCAACTTTTTGTTCTGGACACTCTTGGAACCTCGTTGTGCTCTTTTACCATACGATTTCACGAAAAAGTTCACGAACAGCAGCAAATAAGACAAATAGACTATAGCAGCGATGAGGATAGCCTCATTTGGAGCATCACAAGCTGGATCTGACCTCCTGGCGAAATAAGCATATGCTGTGACGAACATCCCAGCCACCATCTGGACCATTTGCAGGGAGGTGATGGCCATCCTGACTGGTTTCGGAACATGGATGTTAAGGATCCTCAAAGCGAAATAGGGGTACATGATGGAATGTACGCTCACGTTGAAAGTAGTGAAGAAGGTCTGGATAGGTGCAGCATACACACCTGTCGACCACATTGACAGTGCCGTGATCAAGTGGTGGTACCAGTGTAAGAAAATCAGTGGTGATTTTCTCAGAACGATGAAGATTGTGTCTCCAAACTCCAAGATCTTTGAGAGCATGAAGAAGAACATCCAAATACCCACTGCCTGTCCCCGCTCCAGAGGATCCAGACCGCAGACAGCAGCCCGAAAACCGTAGTTTTGCACCGCATACGTAAGTGCTGAGACCATTCGCCAGGCTGTGACCATGCTAAACGCTGCCAAGAACACGTTCCAGAGCAGCAAAGGACCACGGAGCTGGAACGGGGTTTTTGACTTCATATAATATCGGCCTGCGAAGATGACCACCAGATACACTGCCATGAAAGGCAAGCATACCGTCCAGTTATCGTGGTGCCAAGCGTAAATTCGACATAAATCAAAGTTCTTCTCGATCTCCAATAGTGGCCGGGTGTAACGAATGGCTGATTCGTTTTGGGGATTGCACATCAGCTTGTACACTGACATTTTCAAAGGCTATAGACTGGGAATCACCTAAAACACCTTAAGACCAGCAGTATGACTTATCCAACACTGCTTGAGCAAGAGTGTCACCACCGTCTGCTTGTCCACAGGTTGCTCAGGTAGATGTCTTGAGTAAAGGCTGATATCATCTATATTGCATAGCAGCAAATTGATTGGCCAGAGCTACTTCAGAAAAAATCTCATTCGTAGAGCTGCACATGTAATTCTGCACAACATTTTTTTATTGTCGTCGTTGTTGGTTTTTATTTGTTCTTTGGACCAGTCATATCGTTCGTTTTTCGTGCATGTTTTTTATGGTGATTAAAAAACTAGCTTGCTTAAAACTAACAATGGGTATATTTCGATGTAAAAGTAACATAAATTAGCTTTAATTTCAATTGATTCTCATCTGACCGGTTAGCCATCCCACTTTTCACTCCAGCTAATGTGCAGCAACTTTTTTTAAATAAAGAAAATGTTTTAGAACTATAATTAGCTTAATTGTAAATTTTTGTCCCACGGATTTAGTACAGTAAAACCTGTCTAATGTACATTGAACATCTTTGGGACCAGGCAAAAGTGTTCACATTAGACAGGTGTTCATTGTATGGAGGTTTGCTATGAAAAGACAATATCCAATGAACTATGTTTATTGTACATGTATACAATTGAATGCACATGTATAACATTATGCACACAATCCTTTCAGTGCATATATATATATATATATAAATCATTATTTTAGGTTTTTTTAAAGAAATCTGTAATAGACTATTGTTTTTTGTTTCGATCATTGATGATCGCATTTTCGATCATTCTCTGTGTGTTTATATCAGTTGGAAACTATAGAGGGTGTTATAAACAATATCTTGCAATTATTTAAAAAATGTTACATTCTTAAATCTTGAAATAATGTATTCATTATTTTTATTTCATTTTTGTTTAAGTACTATATAAATTGTATGGCATATAATTAAAGA
Organism: Xestoiulus laeticollis; assembly: GCA_034698905.1. Classification (NCBI taxonomy): domain Eukaryota; kingdom Metazoa; phylum Arthropoda; class Diplopoda; order Julida; family Julidae; genus Xestoiulus; species Xestoiulus laeticollis. The sequence continues at coordinate 2,893 of JAQGCC010006605.1, forward strand.
AAATCAATACAATTATTTTTAAAGCATATACATGTACACACTGTACATGCCTTTTGGAAGAAGGGTATTATTATGGATTTTCCGGTAATATTTTTAATTGCTTTTGGCTTAAAAATACCATTTGGAAAATCGAAATTTTATAGTATAGTAATAAATATAGTAAGCCCTCAAATTCCATTATAACTATTATTTAGAAATCCAACTTTATAATTAACAATAATTGCCCTAATTTTTTTAGTTTATGAAAAATTAAAGACTGTATTTTTCCGATTTTAATTTACAAAAAATATAAGCATCTTGGATTTTTCAGTTTTTTTTTCACTTTTTATCATTAGGAATATCTTTTATTATTTTGGTAATTTGAAGTCATCGATGTCTCTACATGTAAACCAAAATACAACACGAAGCACAATTGAAGACACATCAGAAGCATTTCTCACGTTTTAAAAGGGTTGCGTATACCAGAATAAGCCTCTTTTTTCTAAATTATTTTTTAATCTAATTTTGGAAACTATTAGGAACAAATGGAATATACGAGGATCTAGCATAAATATTCTATTATTTATTTATTTTTTTTGTTTATGTATATGTAAATTCCATTACATGGAAATATGTCTGTAAAGTTTATAATTATATAGGATCTGATACTATATATATACGGACATATTTCCATGAAATGGAATATAATGTACATATACATAAACGAAAAAATTTATACAAATAATATAAAATATTTATGCTAGGTCCTCGTACATTCCATTTGTTCCTATCAGTTTCCAAAATTAAATAAAAAAATAATTTAGAAAAAAAGGCTTATTCTGGCATGCAAGCCTCTTAAGTTAGAAAACACGTAAATTGTCCGCATAATATTGCACTGTTTTTCTAGTGTAGAACTTTCAAGATGCTCCATAATGTCTTTGAGGTCTGTAAACATAACAAATATAATTATAGTATTTTAACATTTTTTTTTGTAATTTGTAAGTGCTCCCAGTGCTGTAATCTTACTAAAGCTCTTACCTGAAAACCATATTCTATTTATGCTCACATGTAAGTTAATTGCTTTGCCGGTGTTCTTTGTTGTTGATATTAATTAAAACGGGGGGAAAAATGCGATAATTATAAGGTACATAATACATACATGTAAATGCGTGGTTCGAATGTCAAACACTAACGTTTTCAAAATGGGTTTTTCCGAGGAGTAGTACATCTGTCCTTCAACGTGTCAATATTTCGATTTGCCCTTGATGAAGATCTGCAGAATAGGTGACACCTGAAAAGAACTGCTCTATTATATAGTAAGATAATCTATATTACATGTACATAAAACAAATTTTACTTATTGTCGTATGATCATTTTATTACTCAATAAACATAAACGTTTCCATATCCATTGCTGATATTTCCTTCTCCTTATTTTTTACTTCTCCTTTCGTTTCATTTTTTGCTTGTTTGCCCTCAATGTGTACCATGCATCTTACCTTCCAAAAAGCATTAATACCATTATTACTTTAGTGCCCTATGGACATGTGAAGTACATAAACTCTCAAACAAGTTTATTACCTCATTTAATATATATGTAATGTACTTATTTACACTTTTTTATTTATTCAATTCGTAGAAGCAGCAATTGGCCTTTAACTATTTTATTGACCATGCCAAAGAAGTTAAATAAAAAGAGGGAGGGGGGAAAGTCATCACAAAAATTGGCCCCTCTACACTGTACTCATTCTGCAATGTGTCCCTGGCCTTCATCAACAATAAATGTAATATTTTATATTGGGGATTTTAGGAAAACTTGAACATTAGGTGCCCACTGACGTCACTTGACATGAATAAATTTACATACATGTACATGGGCATGCATAATGTATTTTCTGGTAATTTCGATGTGTAATTTGCTTTGTTTAAAAATTAAACAATTAAGAAAAGGTTTTTACAGGATGGAACGAAAGACTTCTTAGGTCAAAAGTGGCCCGTTTTCCTAAATGACGTCAAGTATGGATATAGAAAGGTGATTTTTAGATGATTTTTAAACTTCATGTACATGCAAGTTGAATTAAATAAAATGCATGAGGTGGCTTACTTTCATTTGATTCATCTATATTGTATGTGTACATGTATCGTGAGTGAGGTTCAAAACAAAATGTGTTATGCGTGCTTCCTATATAGTTCAGTCAGAAGTAATTTACGTGTATACATTATTTCCAATATGAATAATAGACACGTACACTGTAGTTTAAAACAGTTTGGTTTTATGGGGTTGTAATAACATGCTGATCCAAAATTTCTTGCAATTTGACACAAGTGTTATAAACAATTCGAATTATACACAAATAGTAATATACAAATTCGATTTAAACAAACTAAGAGTACAATTTTTATCAGTATAGCTTCTTTCGGTTTAAAATAGCTCAATAACTAATTAGTCTGAACCCATTTATACAATATTATATTGTAATGTATATCGAAATTGGGGCTCCTATTTTTGTTTCAATTTTGATCGCTTTTTAATGTAGTTAAGTTGATAATGGGAGAAATTTGAGAAATTTTATTAGTTTTTTTTTTCGGCTTTCATTCCTAAGCTTTTACTAACCGGCCATATTAATTAGAACAATTAACATTTTTAGGTCATGATTTCAATTGCAAAAAAAAAAAATATGCCAAGAAAAGTACGACCCCATAACTAGAATAAAACCGTGAAGGCTGCCTAAAATCGATCTTTTTATAGAAACAAGTTTGCTTTAATTAACAGTTTTAGATGCCTTTATCGCATTTTTAAATTTATGTTTATGTACCCCATTAAAATGTTAATTAAATCAATGCCTTAGCGAAAAAAGTCATGGTCTAAAAACGACTCTGATCTGACAGGGTTAGGAGTTTTTTTGTTAGTTTTTACCCCAAAAACCGGGTTTTACGATATTAAATAAGGGAAAAAACCTGCATTTGTTCTTAAAACAATTAAAGGGGTCAAGCATAAGGTTTAGTTCGATTTATCCTGCCCAAAATCAATGCCACATGCATTTCAGATTGTCATTAAATCTAAGGGGTTTGCTGTTGTCTTGTAAAAGCATCAGGGGTGACATTTTTTTTGTGGAAAACAGGTAGAATGGAAAAATCTCAATTTGACGAGATCAACTTGAGATGAAACTGTCAAGTAAGAGATGCTTTTTTTGTTTCAATTTATCGATGTAGATGCAATTCAAATTTAATAGAATAAAATTACAAACATTATCATTTTCATTTTTTTTATTATTTTAAACAAAAAAATGCAGAGGCCCTCATATTTATTTGATTATTTTTCGAGATTTCGATTAAATTAAAAATTGTTAAAGAAATTCTGGATCCTTTTATCAATTTATGGGTCCTAAAGGTCAAACTACAATAACTGGGATGGTTTCTATATTGCAGACAGAATGTCGCAGTTTATAAATAAGGCTGAAGTAAATAGGTCTACGTGTAGAATCTTAAACAAATATTTAGGCACAATTATTTTTTTTAACTCCAAAGTTGATATGCTGTATTAGTTAGCAGTACGTTTTTAATTGTCGTAATAAAACTATATTAATTCAGCAAAGACAATGATGCTTTCTTTAAATTTGCACCTATATTTACCTGTTGTGTCAAAATAGGGTGACACTTTATATGGATTGTCCACCATCATTGTTTTTGCAACGTGTTCTAAAAATATCAAATTAATTTCAAACTTGTAAATTGTTATCAGGTTTTAAATATAAAATAAGCGAAAAAAAAAAAAAAAAAAAAAAAAAAAAGAGGACGATAAAGTGGGACGTTAGAAAGGGAGTAGCTTTTCGACTGCATTCTCAAAAAATCATTTCAGGGGATTGGTCAGTCAATAATGGGACACTGGTTAGGCGAACTTGTGTGCTAGCAACCTCGTTACTAGATACATGTATATTTTCGCGGCCTTCGTGTTGTTTTACGCAGACTTGTATTTTCAGGAAAAAAAAGTATAAGATAACTTTTTTAAATTTTTGTTTAGATTAATGTCTTTATTTTTTTTTTAAATGCATTTCGTCCCCGCCTTGCCTTCAATCATTGGGTATGTATAATATGTTCATATATATTAGTGATTATATAACTTGATCTCCAAGGTAAGTTCTTTTTTCAGCAGCATATAAAAATTGTTTGCATTTGCATATTGCTATATAAGCTTAATGATAGTTATATAAGAGTTTGTGAATGTATCTTTACTGAACAGAGAAGCGAATAGAATAGCATTTAAGATTTATTCTGATTTTCTTTCAACAGATTGAGTCAAAAACATGTAACATCAGTTGCAATTATTGTTTGTTGATAAATTATATCCGAATAATGGGACCAAATGAGCAAAAACCGAATAGACCAGCAAAATGATAAAACTACATTTCAATTGAAGTGGTTCCATTACTCGGAATGCACTTATTCTTCAATAAATAAGCAAACAAATTGTTTGTTGCAGATTGATATTTGATCAAATGGTCGCATGAACTGTATATATGAAAGGTTATCGTATTAGGAACAAATACAATATCATCTGAATAAATATGACACCGTCAACCAAGGATGGACTGGCCGTTAGGGACTTTCCCAACTTAACATGGGGTTTATTCCATACCCCTCCCTATTGGTTGACGCCCTCCTAACACTTGTTCCATCACCCTCTTACTATAATATGGCCAGTCCACCACTGATGGCAACTTATATTATCTAGGTTATGTTAGCAATGATTAATGTTTCTATTACTTTTATTTAATTTCTCATTTTGCATTTTTAACGCCATTTTAATGGACGTCCATTTCGAAAAGTCAACGCCATCTATGAAACAATCAATGCAACATTTAGGCGAACCCTTTCATTACAGTTATACGTATAAATGAAAAATCACTTGCTCAAAACAATGTAGGTATATTGGTTTTCCTTCCCCTGTCCCATTGCATTTATATGATGACAATAGTGATAAATTGAATTGCATTGCAGTTTAAATAATAATAATTAAGGGTTACAACTTCCAGTATCCAGTCCAAATCTTGTGCCATGTGAATCGTTTTATCGTTTAATGCTTTTAAAATATATTCAGTTATAGAGCAAAACATAACTAAACGGTATTAGAGGTTCCTCGAAGCGTGACTTCTGCGTCTCATTACCAAATACCAGGGTCATCTAGATTGCAATCAATACAATGAGGAGGAGGTCATCCATCGAGGAAGTTACATGAGTTTTTTCGATGAACCATTCTCAATGGACGTTGATGACTTTCTGAGCAAATAAGTCCTGATGAAATAGTTCAAAAACAGCACAAAATAGGAAGCGTAGATACTGACTGCGATGGCGATACCCTGCTCAGCCACCATACACGTGCGGTCAGCATTCTTGGCCCTATACATGTACCATGTGATCACTATCCCCAGGATCATTTGGAGCAGTTGCAGCACTGTGATGGCCATGCTGATGAGTTTAGGAACACGCACTCGGAGCACCTTGAGGGCATAGTAGGAGTACATGATGGAGTGCACGAAGACGTTGATGGCAGAAAAGTAGCCTTGCATGGGTGAAGCGTAAGCACCCGATGACCACACGAAAAAGGCCACTGTCACGTGGTGATACCAGTGCAGGAAGAGCAAAGGCTGCTTGCGGAGGACAATGAAGAAAGTGTCGCCGAACTCTACGATCTTGGAGACGATGAAGAGGAAGATCCACAGACCGACTGCCTCTCGTTGTTCGGTGGATCCAGTACCACAACTTGTTTCCATTAAACCGTACGTCCTGATGGAGTAGAATGCGGCAGGAAGCATCCTCCAAGTAGCGACAGCGCTGTACAAAGCCAAAAAGATGTTCCAGAAGAGCAAGGCACCACGAAGCCGGAAGGGCGGACGGGACTTCATGTATTCCTGGCCGGTGAAGATAGCCACTAGATAGACGGCTATGAACGCGAAGCATATTGTCCAGTGGTCGCTGAGCAAGGTGAAAGCCTTGCAGTTGTCAAAACTCTTTTCGATCTCCAATAGTGGCCGGGTGTAGCGGACTGCCGATGCATTGTTTGCCGGAGAACACATGATGGCACCCAGCGACATGGTGGTAATTTTAAAAGGTAAAACTTTGAGAAGATGCGGAAGAATAGTCCCTCCACTCACTGGTTGCACCAGAGGTTTGGTGAGTATGAAACGGATTTTTCCTCTGCAGCTTTTCGATGGTTATAAGATCAGCACTTCCTGGTTTCGTGAGGTGCCCTCCAATCAAAACTGGCTTGAACAACGAGTTCATCGTTACGAATGACGTCATTAGCTTACCTCGCTTGAAGCATCTCGATGTTGGGATAAAAACAAATGAACTTTCCGCTGTTAAAATGCGGTCAAGTGCCCACTGCCGGTGGCGGAAAATATCGGGGAATACACCGGGTCAACCCAACCGAAAATGGTAAATTCATAAGAATGCTGTTTTCAAAACTACTTTTGTAGTTAATGGTGTACATTTTAAGGGTGTTGTATTAAAATACCCCGCACAAAGAGAGGGGGAGACAGGGCTCTAGCTAGGGGCGCCTGGGGTTAGGGAAGGGTCTTGGTATGGTAGGTCGAGAGCCAAGTGAGATGAAAAAAAGGCAAAAATCAACTTTTTAAAACTTACTTTTATTCTGTCCGTTCTGTAAAAAGTGTAGCATCACGCTGCCCTTAACCTTAGAAAAAATTACGGGGTCTGATTCAGGATTCAGGATGTGGGGACCATAATCTATTGAATGGGGTTGCAGGATTATAATTTTTTTTTCTGAAATCTTTTTTGCATCATTAGTGAGATGTATTGCTGTCTTACAAAGTATAACAAGTAATGTATTGCGGTTTTTTTTTGGATAATGGACCACATAGGGGAGCATGAAATACAGTCCTATTATACGGATGGTTTAACATGAAGGTTTAAGCATATTATTTGTGTCCTGCTCATGTAGTACAAATTATATTTTTTTTTTAAATTACCATCTTATGTTTTATTACAATAGGAGCATTTTAGTTAAAGCCATATATATAACCATAACAATTTACATGTTTTAAACTCATATACATAAGATTTCATTTTACATTCATGAAAGTTAAAAATCATTATGTATATATATCGCATGGGGTGAGGTTGATATCTGAAAATAAAAACCTCAGCAGGAATTTACACTCGGAAGGA
>JAQGCC010006606.1:0-10055 GCA_034698905.1 Xestoiulus laeticollis
TTTTCTCGTTTGCCACAGTCGTCTGGTTTTCGTTCAACATGTTTTCCATTTTCGCGCAGTGTGAACGCAGCTTTATACATTACACATGTATATTTATTTTAAATTACCTTTAAAGGTACTATCAACCTGCAAAGATACCCTTAAAGGGACCTTTTTTCGATCGAAATACCATTTGGTAACTTGAAACACCATTACAAATTCTGAAAAACCCTAAAGTGTTTAAGAACACCTATTGTGGGAACTTTTCTTAGTGTACTCCACGAGAGCTCATAGTCATATATAGCGAACTAATTTATGACTAAATGTATTACATGTAGTAATGAATTCTGAACACTTAATGGTGTTGTATACCATGACGAGAGAATTACCATAACTTGGATTAATAATTAGCATTTAAATTTTGAAGGATGAAAGTATTGTATTTACGTGCAGGAAGTACACTCATGATCTTAAAATAATTATTTTGGCAATGAAATGTTAAAAGGTGCAGAATTATTAGAGACTATGAGAGTTATGGGAGTATTCTAGAAAGATTTTGGTCATGAAGGTTTTCCAAAAAAAAATCTGTTCAAATGGAGAAGGTTTGTAAAGTCAAACAATAGCAAAGGCCGGTGTAATGAAAATGCACACAGAACGCTGAACGCGTGTATCGAGACTCACTAAAAAGTGAAAAGTGCGATGTGCCCGGTGATAGTTTTGTTAACAATGAATAATGATCTCAAAAACGCATAGTTTAGGCCGTTCCTTGGGTGCTTAAGTGGCATTATCTTTATTCATAATTCGCTTAAAGGGCTGGCTATCCAAACTACAATACAATAACCAACAAAATTAAAAGATCACGCCCTGATGCTTATCACATTCAAACGATGCGCTGGCTGGGGGTGCTCGGGTAATTCACCCTGAAATGCGTGCCCCTTATTAACTTAAATATACGGGAAAGATGCAAGCTTCAACTTTTTACATTTGCAATGCTAACGAGATCGAGGAAATGGAAAGTTTTCTGATAAAATGATTAAAACGACATGGGAGTTTTCAAGAGAAAATGCATTTTGATGCGGTTTTAGCATTCTTACTTTCGATCGCCTGGTATCTTTTTCTAGTATTTTGAATACTTCTGATTTAAAAAAAAAAGAATTTGATAAGCTCCTCAATAGCAAATCTTCAAAAATTCCATACTCTGCATGTTGAGAAGCTCCTGATCGAAAATCAAAACTTTTCGTTCACAGGTATATCTGTAAAAGTCCTTGAATAAGAGCTTATCGAAAATCTTAGATAGTAGCAGTCGTTTTGCTCGTTTAAGTTAGTTTATGTATATGAAGTGCAGCTATAACCACTTTAGGAGTTCAGGAACAAATGCATCTCAAATGATTATTTCGTGAACTTTTCCAGTTACTTGATGAAACTTATACCGAGTTTTGTGCTGCACCTTTGTCCCTCGTGGATGCCTCCTGTTTTACTCCGAGGACCATTTTGGACAACTGGAATGTGACTGCCCGTTGGGTTTATAGGAAATCATTTTTCTGATTTCCAATACAATTTATCACTTTTCAGGTAGTTTTTTTTTTGCAATTACATGTGCACCTCTGCAATGCTCGCATCCATCTTCCCCCGTCGACCTCGCAGGCTTGACCCGCATGTCACCTGCTTAAAAATCTCGCTACTCCATAGGGTGCATTGGCCTGACCGTGTGCTGAGCTGCGATGGTGAACTCCCCGAGAGAAATTGCATCCTATACCCATCCCTGTATCAAATCGTGAAGGCAAAGCTACAATTTTTAGAGATGGCCGCAGGGAGGCACATTTGGACTCTGTGACTTTTGAGACGAAATTAGCGATTTCATGTTGTATAATATAGGGTGTCCGGAAATGCTCGACTTGTGATGATTACTACTAGATTATTTTGAATGTTGTGTTATATATTGCATTCTGTTCGGAAATTTTTAATTTTTGAGACCAATCTAGAAATGCGCATGCAATTTAATCGGCTATTTTATTACCAACAAGAACACATTAATTGCCATTTAATAAATAATTTTTTTTGTGAGTTTACCGACTTTACCAACCTTTTAAACTGGCCGTTAAAACGAATACAGTAGACTGAATTAGGACTAAAACCTCAAGTTATTAATAATTTGAAATTTAAAAAATATTTTTATATAAAAATATTAAAAAAGTTAGAAACTGTATTTTTATAAAAAATATTTGAAGATTGCCAAGCAAAAGAGCTACCCATACTCCTTTTATAACTCGATTCATACTTTCAAAATGTTCGATACATGTACATGTATTTATACCACTAGTTTTAAGACAAAACCATTTTATTCTGATATTTTAACTTTTAATTCCAGTCATAATTGCATCGGAGTAGGCAAATCCTTTCGCATTACCAGCCGAATGTTGCACACGTGTTTCCAGTCAGGGTTACCCATTCATACTCAAAAACATGGGCCTTGACATAAATACTTTTCATGGCATTCAAACTTCCTTCGCAATGTGCTTTTGCCTAAAATACGGTAATTTTGAACTTTTTTTTACCTGAGAGGACGATAGCTGTAATTAGGTTCCTGCAAAAACGAACGTTTCCTCCCTGGTGATGCAAACTCGTCATCTCCATAGTTTTCTATACGGCAATACCCAGAATACTACGACGCACTAACACACACTTGGTAATATTTTACGACGGTAAAACAATGTTTTCTGGCGAAATGTCCTGGTTTTTAAAAACCTCTATTCACTGGCACAGTCACTGTATGGTTTAGGTCCTAAAAAGTTGGGGTTGGTTTGAAATCAAAGAAGGTCATCCACATTTTAAGCACTTTTCCTGGTTGAGCACACCTTGTCCTTGCAGATATGGATTTGGTAGTATTGGCCGGAGAACACCTTTACACACGTGTCTGAGCCATAGCTGGCTGCTGAGTGAAGGCTGGATTACCAGATGCAAACCTCCAACTTCAAAATACCTCCACTCGTAAGCTACTCTCAGAAAATAGTCCGCGATAATCTACGTCGCAACTTTGTATTTTATCCAGTTATTGCAGTTTTTTTTCCAGAACTTGACTAGGCTAAGCTTTGCCGTGTTTTTCCCTACTTTTTATGAAAATACTACTTTTGCAGTACATGTTATTATCCGACTAATGGTCATTTTTGTATCCTTCCGCAGGCTCTCTTTCGTACCACATGATTTGTGCCGCGAAAAGTTGGTCAGCCAATCGAATATAGGAACTGGTAAGGCCTGCTTTTCAGCTTTTTTTGAATCTTTGTCGTCCCCTATTGCTTTACCCCTCTACATGCACCCTCGTCGTGTGAAAGAAGGTGACGTGGGGGTGGGGTGAATGGTAACACGCGACATTTTTTTTTCTGTTTTGTTTTTTCAAATTTTCGATAGGCCTTACAGCGCCCATGAAAATGTTGCTTATGAAACCGTTAAAATGGTTCTCACGCGTGAGTGCTTTCGGGGAGGGGAGGGCGGGGGGGGGATAAAGGGGGTTTCATATGTAATATCATTTGTTCGTTTTTTGTTCTTTTAATAGATAATATGATAATAATGCTTTTTTATTTTTTAAATTTTATTTGATAAAATTCAACATCACCAAATAAAGTATGCTTTCCTTATTCAAATTTACTTTCCTTCCCTGGGAAACAATTTTAAGACCTTATAATCCAGCTGGACTAAGCTTGTAACAACATATATTGTTTTGCCAAGCTTCTAATTGCAATTGCTATTATATTTTTCATTATGACAAACAAAATTATATGCATTAAAGCGTAATTTTTGGTCAGGGAATTTTGGATTTTAGTCTGGGAAAAGTCAGGGAAATTGAAAATGAAAATTTTGTGGTCACCCTGTATAGATTCCTCTATTTAACACTTGTGAGTGGTTCCTTCAATTTTACATGAAATGTACGGTGTACGTTGCACTATATTTAGTGCATACATGTAAATATAAGTTTAATTTAAAGTATATAGAAATGTTGAACTATATAGGTATAGAGAGTGCACATAGAGAGCACATTTCAGGCCGGACGTTGGGGCAATAGTGATTTTTAAAATAACCTATAGCTAATATTTTTTAATCGGTACAATTTGATTATAGCTAAGAGAGGTTCTACTGTCGTCTCTTGGTGTCATATACATTATATAGGTTCAAAATATAGGGAAAAACCTTATAACTTGTACGAAAATGTTTGTATGAATTACAACTAGTAAATATTACTGATATTGCATGCAGGCTGCATTTGATGAAATCTGCTAATTAAAGACAGCTTGCTTATGGACAATCCTTATTAATTATGCTTATCCTCAATTCAGTTTCCTTTATAACTTTGGTTTCTATTGCTTTCGACTATAAATTTGGTGCTTATTTAGAAACCCAATCAGCTGTTGATTTTATCTATAATGTATGTAAATTCAACACAAGGTAAACTTCTGATTCCAGTGTTGTTTGCCTGTCAAATGGGAGTTCTGTATCATATATAGAACGAGTTTTGCAAGTTAAAATTAAAAAAAATAAGTTACAGACTTGGGCGCGGTGATATGTTTGATACACTAAAAAATATTAACATGCACCATATTATTATTCATTGGACTTGCTTGCATTTAAATGAGTTTCATTGTTTATTTTGTCACTATTACGTCGGATTTAACTTTCCAGACCGGACAATATACATGTACATAAACTCAGTTATTCACATTTAGCGCTTTCTACGTTAATTAACGTGGAAAGCGTTAAATGTTTAATACACTGAAACATGTTACACTCAAATAATATTAATCAACTATGTTACACTGAAATGTTAATTTTAGAATAATTAAAATACTTGTATACTTGTGGTTTGCATACTGTATACAGTATGTACCCGGAAGACATCAGTTTATTTGATCAAATCATAATTTCATAAAAAAAGTTTGTTTGTCAATGTAGGCCTATATATTCTGAAATACGAATCGAGCTTATACAGGGTGATCACGAAAAAAACATCCCAAAATTATTTGCTAATAAAAAGTTTAATATTTGACGAAATGGAATGAATTTTAGCCAACATTTCGACTCACAGGTTGCCTATTTTAGAATATGTTCAAAGTTTCCTCCTATGGCTCCTTTGCACGACTGCAGTCGTTTGCATCATTGTTCGATTGACGCATCGATAACACCTGATTCACACCAACGTTGATGTATAACTGATGTGGATCAAGAAAACTTTTGCGTGTTAATTCACACCGCAGAACTCAGAACCCTGTATACTATAGGTCATGTGACCAGTTTAACTGAGTTCTGCGGTGGGAATTAACACGAAAAAGTTTTCTTGATCCACATCAGTTGATCTACATCAACGCTGGTGAGAAGAAGGTCTTACTGATTGGTAAATCTCCTATCACGCACGAAAAATCCGTTGCTTCAGCTCTGTGACATTTTTTACCTTTGACCGTAAAACTTTGTGCACCATAATGTCCCAGATCGTGTAAGTCAAACGGATTTAAATCGGGACTGTTTGGGGGCCAAAGCATTGGTGGAATGAAATCTGGCGTCTGTTACGTAAGAATGTCGATTGTTTGTCGAGCACCATGCGCTGGTGCACCATCTTGTTGTTGAAAGATGAATATGTCCGAAAATTGTCTAATTTCGGTAATATTCGCTGTTTAATTTGACACCCGGCTCAACAAAATGATCAGAACTTCAGAATGCTTTTTTTTTCGTGATCACCCTGTACATTATGCATTTGTATATTGTAAATTGAATTTACGCTTATAGTTAATTGCTTATAATGTTGCAATATGATTTGTTCATTAGTGATTTAATACAAAATTGTTGTATTATAGAGATTTGTATAAACATTATAACTTTGCCTGCAATGTTTTTTTTATTGTTAACTAATTTTGGCGATATTTAAAATAAGAAAAGTGAAATTGAATTGAATTGAATTGAAAAGTCTTCAAAGTTTATTTAAACAAATACTTTTTAGCAAATGTACATATCTATAACATTGTAGGCCTAATCACAGACCATTAATTTAGGATAAACCTGAAATTGTTTGGATATACAATGAGATATACAATACGTCCATCCAAGTAACCATGCATGGTTAATTGATTTATTATATAAGTACGTGAAATTCAACGCCCATTCATTTGCAATTTTATAGTTATTAAGTTATAATATTTGTCATATTTTTGAATTTTCAGTCGTCAGCATGCATGGCCAGAATAGTATTTTTTTGGCAAGTAATACATTTTATAGCTTAATCTTAATTTATGCCTACAATATATAGTTGCTCGTACAATGCACGAGACGGTATTTGCTAATATCGAAATGGATTTGTCAAGTTTTCCTGTTGGACTATTGTCGTTCTATTGTCGCTGGTTTCGTAAGATTTCACATTTGGGCCATTCGACCAGCCCCGCTAGTTTTAAGGTATAAATATCAGAATGAAGCTGCATACATTATATCACATGCAATTAAATAATTACATAAACAATACAAATGGCATGCACGGCGGCCATTGATTTATTGACAAAATATAAATAAAATACATGCAGGTTGCAAAACGTAACTGGTACTATAGTTAACATTAATGTCACTACCATAATTTGTATTTTTGCGTATACATGCACTGTACATAAAGCTTTCGCGTTATCTTGAAAAAACCTTACATGATATTTCCTGATGGTTTGTAATTCCTTTAACATGGCAGCTTAAGGAAACTTTTAGATTATTTATAATCCATTGATGACATTTTTATAGTATTTAATACTTGTTATTATAGTGACGAAGGTGTGCAAGCGTGCACCTTTTCTAAATCGTTGTCTGCATTGTTAAATGACGAAAATAAATCATTTTTTAAAAATTACGAATATGTATAGAAACAATAATTTTGATCCACGTAGAATTTGCTAAATTTCTTAATGTGTTCACTCATTTTTTTAAAAAATGTCCCCTTTATAATTGTCAGTAATAAATACTCGAAATATTATTTCGATGCCGTAATTTAAATTCATGTTTTTAATTTCGCGACATTTATTTCAAATTATTGCATAATTAGAAATTTAGAAAAGTAAATTACGTTGTGGAAATTCTTATCCGTCTCAATTAACATTGAAAAGAAATGCATATAAAAATACGTATTCTTGGCACAAAATATATGCTTGCAAATAAACAATATACAATTGTACATACTTTGTACACATGTATGTTATGTATATACATGTACATGTATACAAAGTATAATGTATGTATATATATATATTTTTATAGCATATACAAGTATGTGGATTTTGTATATAAAAATGTATACTACATGTACATGTATATCCTTAAATGTGAGAAAGTTTAAAACATGCTGGACTTGAAAAATGGAAAAGTTCTTACCAACAACAAAATTATTATTGAGACAAACCAAGGCAGTTTACAAAAATCAATTCAAAAGTTTTAATTAAAGGGTTCTAAATACATGTATTCAAAATGGACTCTGCTTGATGGGATTATGAATACTGGGATGGATGATCCGTTTATTGTAATCAGAATCGCCAAGTCCATTTTCCAATGCACATGTTAAATACATGTGCATTGGAAAATACTGCTTATTGGTATCAGCGATTCGCTCCCACCCTATTATGTGCCAGGCCACATTTTATGTCAACGTTTTTTACATGTATAGAGGATTGATCTACAAATTTCAAAGATGACTCTCGTAGTATTTTATTTGAAAGTATATAGTGCATTCTCAGCAATATGGCTCTGTGATAATCCGAAACACGCAGTAATCCGATACTTTTGACGGTGATAACAAAAATTTCTCTCGATTTTTTTCAATATTTTCGGCTTGAATGCCATCTGTGAGAGTGCAGCATTCTTGAAAAAGCGCTTAATGTACAAAGCAAATTAGCATTACAGATTTGTTTAATCCAAACAGGATGCAATTGGTGAGTACACATAAGCCTATAATCAAATGTACATCAATCCTCCGCAATCAGTTCTGCTAATCCGACAGTGCTTGCTCTCATATGCGTCGGATTACCTATAGTCTGCACTGCATACAATGAAACATGTGAATAATGACCCCTTTGGGACCGAACCATAAGTTGCGCTATATAGAGGGACGCTATTTACAAGTTTCGATGTATTGCTTTAGCAAACAAAAATAATTCAAATTTGAAATAATGTTTTGACGCAACCAACTGCCTGCCCAGCCATCCGAACAATTGTTTCTTTTATTATCCACTATTTTGCCAGGCCATTGCATAACCAAGCAGCACGTTTTGATTCATCCTTTTAATTTAACGGCCTGAGGTCTTGTTTTGAGATCGTTGCCTGATTTCGAAGGTGGCATTGTCCTGACCAACACAATTATTGTAATCGTTTTTCGAATATAAATTTAATTGTTCCAATTGCGACAGGATGTACGCACGTTGCTATGTTGATTAGTGGTTTTTGCTGTCTTCGAATAATTTCATGACAAGGGAGGATCTAGGGATTTTGGGGGTGAATATATGCATGCCACTCATAAACTAGCAAAGCTCATGGGCAATTGCACAACCTTTAAACCCTTTTTTATACCAACACTGATATGAAATGTAACATATATATCTTCAAATTCAAACTGGTATTACCGGATTTAAAGGGAAATTTGGATGTTCTTGAAACTGAAATTGTTGATGGACTGGCAAATGCACCATTGGAGTTCCATTTTGTTTTGAACTTTAATCAACATTAGTTCAGAGGATAATTATACATGTATATAATACATGTAGTTAAAAACACAACGCCGTCTAAAAACAGGTATGGCCATCGGGAAATGTACTTGAAGTTGTAGCCCCTCGTAAAAGTCGGGAATGCTTAAAATTTGTGTTAAACGCTTTTTTTTTTACAAACGTTATCAAGTTATACTATACGATATAATAAGTTCTTAAAATCGACAGTTTTATAAAGTCGATAATAATCGACAATAATGTTTCTTTGGAAAAATTAGGTTGAATTTATTCAAGGGAGGTGTTCCTTGAAAATGTAAGTGATGAACCTGGAATTTTTGGAATATGCTCGAATTTATTTTAGTAAATTTACTGGGAATATATGATATGGGGATAACCGAAAAACAGCGAATTTCGATATTGGATTTCGATAGTTTTAAATTCATAGTGGCTGTAAAGTTTACAGTGTAGGATAACATGGTTGCAGTTACTTTATCTGAATTAAGAAAGTCTAATTCCAAAATTTTTGATAAATGACAAAAACAATTAAGACAAATGGTACGTACAGAAAAAATATATTGGATTAAGCAAATAAAATAATTAATTGGATAAATTTACTGCCATGAACGGATAGGGCCAAGTGCGTCTGCTCGACGCATCCGTAATCAGGAATTTGGCCGAATATACAGATAAAATCTAAGGTAGAATCTGTTAACAACCATCAAGTTGCGAGTCGCAATCTAATGCCTGATTCACATCTAGGCAAATTTTGTCCGCCTGGCGGAAGCGGACAGCTCAACGCATGCGCAGTGCATCTTTGGCCATAATTTGGCCATACTTAGTGAGCTGTCCGCCTTCGCCTGGCGGACAAAATCCGCCTAGATGTGAATCAGGCATTAATTACATCTCTTCTTTGCTAGGTTTATATTGGTTTACTATAGGTTCCTTTAAAAATGGCGCAATTTCACTAAAACTTTATGTTGAAATAATCACTCGTTTAATGGCGCCACTTGTCATTCGACTTTTTGCTTGGTTATGCTAGATTTCCCGCTCAGACATGGGCGCCCGCAGAAAATTTTCTAGGGGGGAATGAGCGAAATTTTCTAGGGGGGGGGGGATATGCAAAATTTTTTAGGGGTGGGCAAAATATTTTTAGTAATGTTTAGAGATAGGGGGTGTGTTAAGGCACTGCCTCCTCCTCACTGCCTGTGCACTGAGCATATTTTTATGGCACTGCAAGCGTAGTTCACAAAAAATGTATGGGGAGCCAATAACTTACTACACTTTTACGTTGACGCCCTTACAAA
The DNA here is from genome assembly GCA_034698905.1 of Xestoiulus laeticollis. Taxonomy (NCBI): domain Eukaryota; kingdom Metazoa; phylum Arthropoda; class Diplopoda; order Julida; family Julidae; genus Xestoiulus; species Xestoiulus laeticollis. The sequence continues at coordinate 9,989 of JAQGCC010006606.1, forward strand.
AATGTTAAAGTATCTTTAACGTTTTCTGTAAGTATCCAAAGTAAGGTATTTTTAGGCTTTCATATAA
>JAQGCC010006607.1:0-10055 GCA_034698905.1 Xestoiulus laeticollis
GTGTGAATTAACACGCAAAAGTTTTCTTGATCCACATCAGTTGATCTACATCAACGTTGGTGTGAATCAGGTGTTAGTGGCTACGCTGCTTTAACCCGATTTCGAACCCCGGTCGCCTATCCTGGTTGTGGTTTTTCGTGGTTTCCACAAGCTTCCTTAATCGCCCATAAATGGCACAAATAGGCAGATGCCGGGATATTTCCCCAAACTGTGGCCACGACCATATAATCTTCCCTTTAAAAATCTGGCACTTTGCCCATGGCATGATAAATGCTGACTGCAGGGTAACGAATTAAATTGAATTTGTATAGTATTTTCAAGGTCCAATTTTCACACCATATTACGTTGCTATTGGGAAAACAATGATTGACTATCCTGTAATTGGTGGCAAAATTACTTTTCTATATCTTATCCAAGCTGATTATTGCACTGCATGCAGCCCAGTGCCAAAACTTTTGATATGAAAACAATTAGAAAATACACAGCACTGATGTACATGTATTTTCAAATGTTACAAATATAATCATGTGAATCGAATAAGTTTGGTAATTGGAAATAATTACAATAAATACCGAAAAATGTACAACTTTAGCAATCTAAGACATGTACATGTATTTAATTTCATATTTTCCACTATGAGGTACTTTATGTAAAATCTCAATTAAAATTGTTTGATTTATGCCTATAATATCGAAGAATTAAGTCATTAAATATAATTTGGACTATTGAATTGTAAGCTAAAAACTTATGAAAAAGCAGCAATTTTGGTTCGGAGATCTAACCTCTTTCACCACATAAGTTACATTGTGTATAGTTCTTGCATCTCAATTAACAATTCATGGAAAACTCCACACAAAATAACACGTGGGTGGCAACGCAATAAACTAGAAGGATGCAGGTAAATAATCGAAAATCAACAGCTGTTAATGTTGAATCCAATAATGCATAGCGTCTATGTTATATATTTCTAAAATAAACAATTCTGTAGAACTCAGCAGCGCTCCGCAGCATTGATGGACAGGACATTGTGGTAAATATTTATTGATTATTGCTTGTTTTTTTAGTGGCGGTTATTTTACCACCCCTCTCATCCATAGGCCACATTTGAAACGAAGTGAGGGTAGATAGTAATGGATTCAATCGTGGCCAATTTTTAAAGTAACTAAACAGCCATATGCATGGCTGGTATCAACTGTATAGCCATAGTAAGGCTAACCGACCCGGGTAGCTTTCATTGATTAACTGCATAATGTATCGTCAGGTGTCATCCTAACAAATAGTAACTGGAATTAGCTAGACAAACACGCACTTCATAAATAAATAAACAATAATAGCATAGAGGAAAAACGGTAATGCACGTGTTTTCAATTGCCATGCCTTGAATCCAGTCTTTAAAATGGGAACAAAATTCAATTCATGAAATTGCAACGACACGTTTTTAATTATTCCATGTTTACAAAAAGAGCTTTAAATGCTATTTACTGATACCGAAGGTGCATAAGGGCCATAAAGTAGTCAAAGTTGGAAAAGGAATGGATTGTGCTAAACAGAGCGGCAATTACTTATTAATTCAGTAATTATATATAACGTATATATGCGGGTCATATAATGTATAAGCCGTAAAAAGAAATCTGTTTAGACCTTTAGACCTTAATACGTTGTTAAGAGGAAATTAATAAAATTAAATATGTATAATATCAGCAACATGTATGTATGTACCATTATAGGTACCTATGGGTGTCATCAACACAATGGGGGCTACGTACCCTGATTTCACAATTCTTTTATCTGTATTTTTCCCCTTATAATTTGTAATTCATAGGTGTAAGAAAGAATGCTTTAAATCTCTAATGTAGACATGCAATCATTCTTATAAGGTATAATGTAATCTAAATTGGAAGATACAAATGCAGTTTGGCGTTATGTGAATAAGCCTGTCACCCTTCAGGCACAGAATTAGTCATGAATGAATCTACATTTGAAAATGCTAGAATTGCTTTTAAAAAAGCATGCCACTTTATCAATATTAAATGAATAAAATGCACTGCATACATTACAAGACCAAAAAAAGTAATGGTAAATACTTACATTTTGCAGATGTACAGAGACAAAAAAAAATCCAAGAAAATTAAGTCTTACCTGAAAAAAATAAAGAATGAAAAGATGAGAGACAAGTATATGGCAGCAATCTCATAAATATATCATGTACATAACTCCAACAAAACTAAACAAGCTAGCTTTGTCAATAAATCCACCCCAGATTTGCATCCTAAATCATCACATGCAACCCCAAAAAATTATTTTTTTAAATTGTCAGTTTCTTATTTAATTGCTGTGTGCCTATGGTGGCACGTACCCATCATTATCTCTTGCACGTCAAACATGTAAATGGTTGCATAATGAAATGACACAGTAATTTTCCCAAACATGTCGTAAACGCATGTTTGCCAAGCGCCACTGCATCATTATAGTCACATCATGATTGGATGGAGCAATCAGGGCGTAATTTTTTCTCAAAAACCGAGTAGCATATAAAACAAAATTTCAATTCCAGCCACACGTGAATGCAAGCATTTCCAGAAGAACATTTTCAAAATGTCTTTGCTACTACTTGACAGTTGACTACTCAATTTAATCTACGATGCAAACATTTTTCTAGGTTTTTTTAAAGCGTTATACTGCATAATCCATATTGTAGTCCATAGTCAACTCATTTACATATAAAAGGAAAGATATAAAGAGAAAACATACAAGTTTCCCAGAACACGTAATGAAAATGATAAGGTCATGTTTGCATAAAAACTAACGATTTCCTGGAAATTTGCATTCACTTGAATTATTGGACATTGAAAAGATTATAAATGTTGTTATTTATAAAAACTGTTGGGTTAAATATGAAACCCTTTCCATATTATAAACATTGCATTTTGATTTAACACAGACGACATAGCGTTTTGAAATATAAATCATGTCTGTAATTTATCCTGCTTTTTCCAGCAGGAATATGAGCAATACATCGTCACATAATTTTGCAAAATTTATTAAAATACATATCATATCAATAGTGATGCTTCAGTTACTCGATAAATCATTACTCTGGAGATTTTCCACATTTCCAGGAAAATTTCCATTTTGACGGTATTCTTATAAGCTATAAATGCTTATTTATACGTTAGCCCTTAAGCTAATCAGCCATTATTTAAACAATTTTGAGCAATCAAACAAAGCTTAGTGTCAACTTTTAGAGAAAGCACCTAATTTACACCGTCAAGATCAATTCATTCCCGTCTGTCATTAATACATCAACCTGACAAAGGCTTATATGTATAATTTATAAACGCGATCGTGTTTTGGTTCGTGTTTTGATACGCCATTATTTCCCGTTTATATAAAAAAGCATAACACAAGTTTGCTCGATCATTTCGCCTTTTGTGTTTCCACCTCAATGTGTGCGTCTACGGCATTTTGTCTCTCTATATTAGATTAAAAGCATTATGAGGAATTAATACCAAAGTTGTCTTCATCTATAGTAAAATTGAAGTTAACACTTGTTATGGATGGTATGGATTGTACCTCTAAAATCAATAAACCCAGCTGCCTTCCAGGCAGATTGTGGTATAGATGATTTTATACGTCTCTAAAGAGAGAATTAGCAATGGCAAAAAAATATGCATATAATGCATTCTACTGTTAATGATATTTAAGGGGGTGGCGATCTCAGCCACACGTACTAATCAATAATATTTAAATCCATTACAATATAACAATATGATACTTCAGACAAAGCTCTTACTCTGACATCTATTAAGACTATAAAAGAGGATCCATATATACTTATAATTAAGAGTATATATATTAATCGCGTATTTAAATAATGTTTAGTCATCACAAGTTTAATTTACTTTTAATTCCCTTGCATTTTTTCAAAATTTCTTCACCACTTAAGTACGTCACTAGGTTCTTCACTTAAGTTCTTCACTACTTAAGGAAATATTTGCTTTCAGGCAGCAGGTAAAAATCATTCCAAAACCACTTATGTTAATATAAAATATTTATCCGGAACAATGTTCTCAGATTAGGCAGTAAGCTTAAAAGCAAAATCACATGTCGTGCAGTTTTGCTTTACTTCCTGGGCATAACAAATGTAGTGAGATAATTGCTATGGGTCCCTGAATATGCACTTCTTTAGCAACTGCATCACAAATGTATCGGTAGCAACCAAACAAATCGGATGAACATGTGTAGAAGCTTTATACTTTCATAGCGATCGAACCAGTATAATTGATAGTCAATAAGTATAATAGTATGGTTGTATGCTTAATGGATTTTCAATTTTGCTTTACTTTATAATAGCATCCATTCATATTGTTTTCCAATATGGTAAACCCTACATTATTTAACCAAAACAGATTATCTGAATAAGCTTATACAGTTTTCGATAAGGGCATTTATTAAAAATATTTTCCAAGAATGAATGTTAAGTAGGCTATACTATACATCTCCAACCAGAACAAAGTATAGAAAATAAAATCATACATGCGCACATTTCTTGAAAGCACGGTTGTCATAAGAAGTGAAAATCATCATAAACAAAATCTACCCAGCAAACATGTAAAATGCACCCAGTTTGCCTAACAGGGCATATCAAGAAGTGAATTTGGAAATCCTGGCAACCGGTGCAAAGTAATCTAGCTAGGTGCAAGTATGAGCATTTAATCATACATCACAGTGCACTCATAAATGAAGGATCTGTTTACATTACAGTATACTGGTAAAGGACATCATATCAACATTCTCGCGATCAAATCTCAAGGAACATTCCATTTCCGGAGCGTGCAAAATCAACAATCCTTATACTCGCGTGGACATTTAAGTTAACAAGAAACCTGCAGCCTTATTGTGATCCCATAAGCAACGCCACAGGCAGGAATTTAGGTGTTGCTGAAATGGCGACATATAACTACATGGTGAATCCTTACAATCCGTATGGCATGAAAAAAGGATGCGACAATTTCTGATTAATGCAGCCAAAATATTCCAGTAAAAGATAAGCAAGTTTTTTTTTTAAAAAATGTTTTTCAAACCAGTCTAATCATAAACCATTCTCTTAAAATTTCCCTTCAATGCAAACATCAAATTCAAAACAAGAGAATGTCTATATTAGTTCCAAAGGATGAATAAAAAGATAACAATGAAGCGGTAACATGTGTACACTGTTTATACTGTTTCTCATCTTCCTTCATTAGCAACATGCTAATATGAAATCTACAAAGACATATACATGTAGATGTAGGTACTACACATGTACCCATAAATGACATGTAACATTTTCAGTTTGGAAAGCTAATGTGAACCCATGATTATAATGAACAAAAAGGGACCTTTAGTTGTCTGCTCGCCACTACTGTATAGCATTTAAAGCAATGATCTTCATCAATTTTGTTTTATTGAAATTAATAAAAACCTTCCAGCGTCATCTCCATAAACATGTTCCTGCAACTCACTATTTTCACGCCTGTTAATTGAACATTAAACAGAATATCCCATAAATCCACGTTTCCTGCTAATCTGTTTTACCAAAGACCACGTGTCGTAGTTTACAATTATATTCGATAAGTACAGTGTATATATGCTATTAATGAGCTAGGACTTAATTAATGTATTTGCCCATCAAATGAATTTCGTTAAGTATCACGTATTACAGGAACACTGCGCTGATCTAATGATAGTAATTAACTGTATTATAAGGAAAGGATGCACATAAAACCCAAGTAAATGGATACGAAATGCAAATTAAGGAAGAATAAAAGATTTGAAAACATTGTCGGATAATTGAAGTTTAGGTTCTATACTAAAAGGAAGAAAACAACGCTCATGGTAAAAAAAATAATGCCCTACTTGAACAATTTCCCAATTATCAATATGGGGCTTCATATATTTGACATACAAGACTGGTCCAAATTCATTTATAATTCTGTTGACATAATGCACATTTTACATTTATATTTGACTATGCTCTAGCATAATGTAGAAGAGTTAACTTCAGTATTTTCCAATTAAATAAAAGATGCACCTTTTTGGCTTTATTTTAAATTGCTTCAAGACGATCATCGTTAATGCATTTGGCGATTCGCTAATTAAACTGCCAATCTAGATTATTATAACTTATAAGGCTAAATGAAAATATCTCGATCTAATCGACACGTGTAATCGGATCATCTTTTCAAAGACGATAAAATACCTTATTCTTGCTCAACTTGATGAATTATACGCTAATTAAATTTTCCTGTATAATGCTATTTGCAATATAAAATAATCCAAAACAGGTTATTTATGTTTCCATTTAGGATAATCATGTTATAATATTGAAGCAGAGATATTACAATTTGTGGTTTTATGCATGCAACAAGTGCATGCATGTGTATACATATTGGACTATAATGTATATAGACAAAATAGTGGGCTAAATATAGAAAGTACATTATTTCCTATTTTACTCTCAGCACTGTCAAATTACTTCAAGTCATCCCTGTAAATTACAAGCCCACGATTTAATGAATTATTCCAAACGTTTTGAACTTAATAGATAACAGTTCTTACATATTTAAAGATCTCATGCTTCGATCCACAGAAGAGAACAAGTATATCTGGCGTTAGAAATATATGTAAATGATGATTACGACGTTAATGCTTCAATCATTCACACGACTGAAGAAGCAGATATGCGAATAAAAAAGCGTCTATCTGTATAAGTTTACTACTCATGCAAGCAGGAACTAAAAGCAATTCCGGGTACCTAAATAACTATTGTGGCAAGTAAAAATTCCTGTACCTATTATAAATTTGCATGCCATCGCAGACAAAATGGCAAACTAACGTGACTGCTCAATAAATACAACGAAAATATTAGGAATTTGTCAAAAGAGAAAGAAAGCATTTTATTTGTCGTAATTCCTGCATTTGTGTTTACCATCACAATAAAAGGGTAATTTGAAGCCAAATATATAATGGCAGGGAACTCTCAAGTTGTTCAAAATACACATTTTCACGTGATTTAATAAACAGGGAAACTTTCCCATATTTAATGCAGATATCCTTCCAGTATAAGACAGTTTCCATGCAGTTTTTTTCTTGTACATGTATAACTTATTGGAATGCTTGCATGTATATGCCGTATTAATGCTGTTGCATATACATTAATTAATTTTATTATTATTATTTTTATTTAAGGTGTTAACCATGAAAACATTTTTTTTCAAAATTAAAAACTAACAAAATTTTAATATCTGATTGTGGATTTCATCATCAATCATCATTATTATAATACACATGTAGATGAATAAATCAATAACATGCTTGTCCATAGTTTTATTTTAAAACAAAGTTTTTAAAATCCAGATAACCTAAAAGACCTATAACTGAAATACATGTATAGATAAATTAATTTTGTGTGGTTATTGCAAAAAGCTTTTGTCCCATTCAGCGGCTGAAATGCCATGTCCAATTTCCTGAGTTACAAGCATCATTTGAACCATTGTATACTTTAACTTCCAATGTCACCCGCAGGCGAAAGGATGACTTCAATAAGCAACATTTCGTGTCGATATATGTATGCCGCAATTGTAACTTGGAAAACATTTGTTCTACAATGCGCAGCATACTTATAGAAACATCCCCAAATAAAAAGCTCAAAAATTCAATTTCAAAAGAGGACTTGGTTGAACATATAAAACCACCGTCTTTTTATTAACGTTCTTCCAGTCTGCCCATTTTCAATTTCTTATCACTCAGATGTGTTCAATGCAGGTCATGAGTTTTCTGATGACATTTGCGCGCAATGTCTACACTGTATCTATACTTAAGTTTTTTTGAAGAAATGAAATAATGCGCAGTACATATTGGTATAAAGTGTATACTGTTCATAGACGAGGGTCAGTACTTAAGAATAATGCTTGTTTTTCAGTTTTTTTTAAAAAAAAAGCTTATGGCATGCAGTTTATATATTTAAGCAGATTCTAAATACGCAACTTATAAACATATTGCATCTAATTATATATTTTTAATGTTTGAAGTTTTCAATATTTCTACTTTTTTGTACCGGGTATAATGCTTTGTAACTTTCTTACTACCATATAGATCGTACTATGTAATAACTATCGTGAAATAGATTGAATTGAATATGAAGAATAAATTATAATACCACGTACTATAAAAACGTTAAGTTAATTAAAATTCAAACCAATATTGAGTGCTATATGGACATACCAACATTGGGTTAACATTGGGTTGAATTTAACTCTAACAACCAAATGTTGGGTTAAATCTACCCAACATTGGGTCACAGTTATTAACACAGGTTATGGTTAAAATACGCCCAGAATCGGGTAAATGTGAGGTTTGTGTTATTTATAATAAAGTTACCCAATTATGATTTGATTATAAATCAAATCAAACCTCACATTCGCCAAATTCTGGGCATATTTTACCCAAAACCTGTGTTAATAACTTTGACCCAACGTTGAGTAGCTTTAACCCAACATTTGGTTGTTACACTTAATTTCAACCCAATGCTAAGTTAATGTTGGTAATGTATGTCTATATAGCACTCAATATTGGTTTGAATTTAACCCAACGTTTTTAGTGTGCACAACCTATGGCATTCAGTAAGTTCACCTGAACAGAATCGTAACAGAATCGCATAAACTAAAGCTATTTATACGTTTACATTTTAAAAAAACAACTGTTTGGTAATATTTCTTCTGGATTTTGCATTCCAATGAGATCTCATTGTTGAAAATGACTATACATGTACATTGGATATCTCAAGCCCGTCAATCCCAATAAGAGTTTAGAAGTGGGAATCATTGAAAAGCGCTGCTATTGGAATTTTCATATCCCCTAACTATCCATTAAATTAAATTGTCAGTCAAGAAACATGAGTGGCTCTAATTAATACACGAGATTTAACTAAGAAGACGCACAACCAACGCTTTATAGAGAATAAGCCCTGTTCAATCTATTTTTATATGCAAACGCCATTTGAAAAGCGTAGTTTATCTATAGTGGATTAATTCAGATGGCACTCATTTGTGGTTTATGCAAATGTGCAAACATTTCCTAGTGTTATTCAACTGACTTACAATCGATTGTAGGATTGTAAACCGTCTAAAAGTAGAGAAGGATAGGAATTGCCAGAATATGCATGTGCATTACCTAAATTATATCCCTCTATATATACGAATGAATGTTAAGATGTAAATAGCACTTGACCAGTCCGTATCTAAATAATGATGCTTTTCACACTACCCCAAAAATAATTTGTCTTACTAGAAGCTGTTCCCATTTAGATTCAAAACAATACAATGGATGAGTTAACCAATTAGAAATGAGTAGATACCGTTAACTTCGCTAGTTAAATTTAGCAATTCAGGACACTAGGAGTGTAAACGCCTCTGTACACGATCAATATAGCCTACAAGAATAATTAGCAATACAATCATTGTGTATGTTAACTTGCAACATTTGTCAATTCAGATAACGACAAAGAAGAAGATTGTTGCAATGTACATCAGTTTTATGTGCATATAAACTAGAGCACATTTATATGTAGATAAATAAAAAGAACAGAAGTAGGTGGATGCAGTGATGGAAATCCTTTATTGCGTACGGGAAGGAATACTAATTTCGTTAAACTTCAGAACAAGTCATGATTGGGCATGTACACAGATTGCATTGTTAAAGGATATATTTTATTCAAATAAACAGCACTCTAGAAATGATAGCGACTTAGTTTTAACTCGCTTTTCTTTTGATTACTTCCCAAGGATTGTAGTGCTTAAAAGCTTTACATAGAGAATCTATTTTTTTTTTTTTTTTGGAAACGTGCTTTATACACTATAAGCATGCACTTTCAAAAGGTTCTTTATCCAAAGTTGATTTTGATAAGATTTAATATTTTTAGCCCTCAGATGGTTACCAAGGGGGTGTTTCAGACCCCCACCCGCTTTATTGACCTGTAAAACCTTACTAAAAAATATTCCAGCTCTGAAATTTCT
>JAQGCC010006608.1:0-10055 GCA_034698905.1 Xestoiulus laeticollis
TCGTACATTCCATTTGTTCCTAACAGTTTCCAAAATTAAATTAAAAAATAATTTAGAAAAAAAGGCTTATTTTGGTATGCAACCTTCTTAAGTTATGTAAAACTTTATACATGTATAAAAATTATTGGCAATCACGCATTACACTTGTGCATTGCGGTGTGCCAACATCAGGGGTAGCTTTCACACTAATATCGACATTTGACCAAATTTCAACATCTTGAATGTACTTTACAATGATTTATAAAATAAATTAAGGGTGGATTTAGAAAGGTCCCCCTTTCACTCCAGCATTGACTTTTGAGTCTAAACAAGAGAAAAAAAAAGTCTATACTTGGCTGGCTTTTCTTGCTCTAAGTGAAACGAGACGCCATTACATCTAATGTTTCTTCAGGCAGTTGCTAGGTAACTACCGTTGATAATGGAGACCTCGTTATTGTTCGTTAAATGAGCTTTTTCTCTTTCTTCCCCCCTTCGTCCTGACGTCCATTTCACTGTGGTGTATTTTAGCACAGGCGCGCTTGTTCCGGAAATAATGGAGGCGCGCACGTGTTTCCGCCCATTCTACGACGTTATATCATCTGTTTGTTAAACGATCACGAGGATAATGAAGCCAACCACGCGGCGTTCACCTAGGCCCTTTCCACTGCCAAATCATTGAGCTCTAAGATTACTTTTAATGGCAGACTTCCTTTATGTCAGAGGCAGTTTATCCTCGCAATTCAATATCATTATTTTCGTTTCTCTGTATAGCTGCGTGCTTCCTATATCCTTTTTCATCTCTACCCCAACAGCATCCACGTGACACGCTTCTTCTATTGGCTACTTAATTAAGAGTGAATGACCAGAATGACTGGACAAGATCCTCGTTGACCGCGTCATTACACTCTGCTTGAAAACGTGGGAGAAATCTTGGAGAAAAAAAAATCGCCTCTTTTCTCTTGATTGGAGATGAGATTTTCTATAGTGTTATCGTGCTGACAGCCATCCAAAATGCTAATTCTAAAGGCGATCAGCTGGTGTTAAGTATTGCTATTCGGATTAACTCCTATTGAATCGATATGTCAAACAGCTGCTCAAACCCACTTGGAAGTTATGGTATTGGCGATGAAAGCAAACTGTCAGTTTAATCCAAAGAAATCTGGATTTGCAGTCATAATGTCCCGTATCAGTGATTTGTAAAAAAATGTCAGGAGTCTAAAGAAGTATTTATTCAGCATTTACTACCATGGTTTATTAGTGAAATCGCGATACACTCACTGTACCAACATAACGGTCCTAATTTAAAATTAACAATTTTATAATATCCTCAAACAATTTTATTAATAAGTAACTCATGCTATAGAATAAAATCCCTTTGATATTGAGGTCTCATTTGGTCCCATTGATTATAACCAGTCATATAAACTGGCTCCATTGTTGATGGGATTATGGAACATCCGATTGTTATTACAAATGAAATTTATAAATCTTGTTGCAAATGTTTTATTAGAGTGGGATCTCATCATAAACTCATAAAATTGTATTATTGAGGTACTTATGACTTACATGCATGTAAGGGTCTAATTTGATCCCATTGCTTATTTGACATTAGCATGTTTAATAATCTCATTATTTTTTACTTCAAAAACAAATTTAACATTTTAAAATAATAAAGTTCTACATTCGTAACACTATATTATGAAACCTGTTAAAGGTGACCACCAAAAAAATGGCCTAATTAGTTCACTGTATACAGAGAATGAGTATGAAAAAAATATTCATGTATGCACTTAAACCAATGTATTTAGTGTTCACTATGCAGAGGTGGTCACTTTACCAGATTTTACTGTACTTTATATACTGAATATAAGTTTGTATGTAGCTATTGTATATGTAATTACAACGTTAATTTGCTTCTTTATTAAGGCTTTTCTACTTCTACTATTACAAAGAGCATGTTTTCGTTTGGTTTTAGTTAATGAAAAGTGAAGCTAGTAATTCGCTAAATGTTTCCTTCATCCTTTTAAGATTTACGCAAAGTGACAACCCTATTTTGCTTTATCCAATTATTTTATAAACTATATGACAAAAGTAATTCAAAAGTATACTTAGCAAGAAAGTATAATTTTGAATGCTGCATGTGTAACAATGAAATAGGCCTACATGTAGTTACAGCAGAATAGACTTGTCATTGCTATATAAAAAGTCTGAGCTTTTCATTGCAGAATATGTATATACAGGAATTAGATCTAGACACGTAAAATGTAATAAAACTAGGGAAAACAAAATCACGAACTAAAATTTGATTCAGCCTATAATACCAATCCCGTGGCATTTTCTTTAGTTTTCGAGCTTGTGGCACTGCATGCATGCACAAAAAAGAAGCACCAGTTTTGTATGAATAATTTAACGGATTTATTTGCGTGCAAACTTTCCGTTGAACAAAAATCTGATATGCACTGTATGTATGTTGGTGCCCCTATAATGAAGAGATACATGCCCGTACTTGGGATATGACACGCGTGTGAGTTATAGGAAAAATGCGACGTTGACGTATACCAATATGTAAAAAGTTGGATGAATGCCTATGCTGCATAAACAGCTTACGGCAGTTATCCGTGTTTACTCGTCTCTAGTAAAACTGCGCTCAGAATTTGGATATAGTTATTTGGCATAGTCGTACCGTTCCCTAGAGGTCGGCAGCTATGGCAATACAAAGCCCTTATTGAACTCGGAAATCACTTTTGGTAGGTAAACATTTGGAGAAGCTGCAGTCTTGAATAAATTGAACAAACGCCTACAGACGCCATTTTTTATGACATGCACCTTTTTTTTCTCTCTCATTCTAAAATCAAATATAAGCCATTTTTTCGTCAACATTACAGTGCTTAAGTTGTCCAGAATGTTGACCGTGAGACTGCCCTTGGGCATCTGGCCGGTTAACCGTACTGAATGCTGTTGTTGCTGCTGGAATGTTATTGTATTGAATTGCTGTATACATGAATATAGCTTTGTGTCGCTCCATGGTCTGATGACTTATGTGTTTTGGTCAGCCTCTATTCAAATATTTGTTTAAAGGCAATTAAAATGTTTACCAAGCAGGTTTGAAGTGAAATTATAAATGTAATGTATATATGTTGACCAAAACATCAAACTATAAATGTCTGGAATTATTCTTAAAATTCATGTTAAACATCAGTTGATACTGGAGTTTCTGGTTATAAAATAGCATATGAAAACTACTATTTTTCAAACGTTATCTATAGTTCCTTAATTTACTACTTTTGTATTATTCCTTGATAATTTGTATGTTTTTAATAAATACATTATAACGTTTGTTAATTTAAATTATAAACTGCGGCCGAAATTTCTTATTTTTTGTCACTGCCATGGAATGAGAATTGGTTGTACCACATCGTGGTACCTTATATTCAAATATAAGTTACCATTTTTTGTATGAATATATAGTTCTGTAGTCTGCGAAATTGCTCTCGAAATGTCATGAGATTTTGATCGTCCCTATAAAATCTCATGATATTTTAGAGCAATTTCGCAGACTACAGTAGTAAATTCATACAAAAATGGTATAGCTTAATTGTAGCTTGAATTATATATTTGCATATATAACAACACCAACTATAAATTTTGACCAACTATAGTTGGTTTTATATTTAATTGTGGTGATCGGTATAGTGGGAGGTGATCCTTTTTATTATTATGGTTAAGGCAAGAATTTTTTGAAAAATGCTTGAATTTTTCCATCAAATCTGCAGGACACTATATTAAAAAAATATACGAGTAAATGACATAGAATCCACTTGATAGTTAGCATCTAGAAACTATATGACAACTCAGGAACTGTTCTGTCTGTTAGTTTTTAAAAAAATGGCACTATTTTCATCTACTGAAGACGTTAGATGGCGTTGATAGTAATTTCGCTTATAAAGCATACAAGGACCAAAAGTAAACTTATTATAATTCTCCATGCCCGTTTACAGAATTACTTTTTCTCGAAAACACGCTCACGACAGTCGTTGTGTATACTCAAAATATCCTAAAGTGCAATGGATGTGCGCTCTCATATGTTCATAATTTAAAATATGGATGTTGAGCTGTAGGCTGCTTTCGGTAGAACTATTTTTCCTCGCATATAAATGGTGTTATAAAAGGGGCTGTTCGAGGGAATGATAACATCTGTACACGCTGCTGCCTTCACGACCATCGTTTTAATGTGGAAATCATGAAAATATAAAAGTAATGCAATTTTCGTCTAAAGAAATGGCTGTTATCCAAGCCATGGAAAATGTAGGCCAAAAAGATATAGACGAAAATTCAGTAACAGTATAAAGCAACGCTGCAGTCTTGGGTTAATATGGAATTTTAACTTGGCTTCGGGTATCTAATGAGAATGTGGAAAACAGCCCCAGATGCATTATTCACGAAATTCGTAATTGGAAATGTTGCTTTCCAAATTGAAATACAGGATGGTGGAAACAAGTCGTAGGCTGACTTATAACCAAATTTTTTTAGGTATAGGTCTACCTTATATGGTCGTTTTGCCTTAAAATGATGAAAATAGCAGTGTTAAATGAAGGCATTCATTTATTTGTATTGATAACATTATCCAATTACATTTTTTAGTCTTATTAAAAAAAGCTTGTATTAAAACACACCACTCCTGCATTGATTAACTTTTTCTTTTTTATTTTCACGTTATGGTGAATGCATTGTTTTGCATATATAATTATTTTTGGTCATTGATTACCATGGAAGTATCTCGATGCATTTTTTACTGCACAAGATAATGGCTCATTTATAGTACAACTAATTTTGCTGTTCTTATTAAGAAGGCTGATCGATATCGTGCTATAGCGCCTTAATTGATCCATAATGGAGTTTTATGTTTATGTTGCCTTTCACACTTCCATATAATTAAAAAGCTATCTTAGAAATTGTAATCGCCATTAAAAGGCTTCGAGGGTGCCCCCCGCGCATAAATAAATCTATATTGAACGAGGGAACGACTGCAATTATTTCACTTTATGCTCAGAATGGATAATTACAAAGAGCAAGCTTGAACGTTTCAAGCTCAATGAACTGAATAATGGGATTGATCTTTTGCTTGCGAGAGTTGGGGTTAATTGTTATACGGAAATCGGATTCAAGATGATGCTGGCTTAGCGGTGGAAGAATTTCTGTTCAAAGACCTACGAAAATCCATTAAAAAAAGTCTACATCATAAACGTTCGAAAAATGTCTGAAAATTGACTCGGTTTCCCTTTAATATTGATCATGACATAATTCATGTAATTATAAATAATTGAAGACTTATTAGTAGCCAGTGACTAGAATACGTATCCTGCATGCCACAATGTGGAATACATACGTAATTTAGCACTTAATACCTGAATTAACTTTCTTGAACACTCGAATTGTTGCTAAAGTAATCGACTAAAAACTACAAAAATCAAAATAAATAACTCGTCACAAATAAATATATAGCTATAGGCCTACTTTGTTATGAAAAATATACAAAATGTTTATCATATCTAAATTTCACTGCAGAACAGTTTCACGCAGGGTTAATAATTGTGCAACAATTGATTTCCTTAAATTGTTTTAAATACTACACTGTCTATGTATACATTTAACAAACTTATTATTTTGGCAGTATATACAAATAGTATCCTAATAATAAGTCTAGCAAACATAGCTTAAACATGAAGAGACATGTGATGAGCTTCAGATTCGGCAAATCAGCAAATGTTAATTTTTGAATCTGTTTTTCCAAAATATCTCGATTTTGTATACATGGTGTTTCAAAAGTCAGTGCCACCCCACTTTTTTTTCTAACATACTATAGCTATCAAAATTTGTTAATGTGGTTAAATAGAAAGTCATGTGTGCTATATCCCTAATGTTCATAGATTTAATTTACCTACAAAAAGAGTTGATTTTATACAAACAGATTATTCTATTCTTTTTCCTAATTTGACATTTTGTCCAAAGTGTTATTTGGGTTTCTGCGATAAAATGATTGTAGCTAAAATCTAATAATATCAGTGGGTAGCACTGCATTAACAGAATTTTCATAACTATAAGATTTAAGAAAAAAGGTGGGGTGACACTGACTTTTGGACCACCCTGTATAGGTTCAAAACATGGTTGCATTATAACAGAATGCTTAAGAATACTGTGTCAACTTGTGCTTATGTTTACTTTTGACTTGTATATAACTACAGAAACATTGCCATTTGTATTAATTTTGAGTCATTTAAACGATTAAGTGATTCCTATAATTTCGGCTAATTGTCTGAAAATCGGGTAATTACGTTTTCCTTCACATACACACATCATTTTCAATTAAAATGAAACCCAGTGCAACTCGTTTAATTGTGTATCATGGTGTTTATTCCATTTTTCTATATAACATATGATATAACTGCATAAGCGACAAAAATATCTAGGGTCTTTTCTAATGAGGAATCGACTTAATTAATCGTCAAATTTGCCTAAACGTATATGAACCCTTAATTAATTGTAAACACGTTCAGCCAATTAAATGAATTGTTTTTTATGCTAATTGCGAAATGAGTCTGCATAGAAATATGTTTTCTTAATTGTGTAATTCATTATGAATTGTATATATGAAGCTATACGCTGTATGTAAATTGCAACGTAAATCACTGAGAAGATTACGTACATATAATACGAAATATATAAGAACATTAGAGTGCAATAAGTACCATAAGTCGGTCACGTAAGCAATCTTCATAAGGATGAAAATGATGAGACTTATGAAGGCCAATGTAGAAGCATGCTTAACTGGAGAATCATATCTGAATATTTTAATATGTAGATTTTCGTTGAAACGTGGGAGATCATTACGGCCTCAAATAATTGCCTACAAATGTGCACTATATATATTTTTATGGCTCGTATATAAATGTATGTTTAAAGGTATCACAATCTCTTTCGTTTTAATATCGAGTATTATTAATACATATATATTTACTTTAAAAAATTTTGTATGCATTTGCTATAACGTTATACACTAAAAATGATGATCTTTGATGCAAGTTGTGTTTTAATGACTGATATGTGATGTGTGGTATATAATTAAAATGCTTGGAAAACGTTATAAAGTGGGCTAATTATATAATAGGTTTTTGAACTGGTATATATACACGGTGTCTCTTATGTCTTTTTGAAATATACACATTTCTTTAACAACAAGCCCATTCTTTTTTTAATCTAAGAAATGTAGCACATCAATCAATGTATACACATAATCAATTTCCAGCTATTGTTGCATGTGGCTTAATAGAAACAAAACAAAACGGACTGTTTACAATTCTGTATGCGGATCATACATGAATTTTGCAAATTTAGTAATGTATCATTGAGACCTGATCATTAAATCTTGATGACACAAATACTGTCTCAGTAACGAAACACATGCAATACTTTACAATACGAACTCCTGCAATACACGTATGTACATGTGTTTTACACTGCTAAATGACATGTATACAGTACGTAACTACAAGTTTTTAAATTACACTAGTGCTTCTCCAATGCTTTTTGACATGTTAGAGGGATTGAGCAAGGGTTTCCTATATATATAATCTTGACGACATCGGCAGCACTGTTTTTTGCCAATGCGCATGCTTGGGGACAATGTTAATGGGTTTGTATTTGAGGGGAGACGACAATTTCATTAGTTTAACGTGATACCACAAGGTCTTTGAGGAGCATAACGACTTTTACTGCGCATATTGTTTATCGTTCTCGTTAAGATTAAAGGAAACCTGCTTAATCCCTCTATTAGCATTGTAATTATCCGATGTGGGGGCATTGATGGCATGATCTGAAATGCAGTATTCCCATTGGGCAATCTGAAATTTCCGCCATCAGGAAAACCAATCGAACGCTGCATTTCAGACCATGCCATATGCATCCATTATATTCCATGCTTCACGCTGTTATTTGGCATAGCATTTTGAAAGGCATTATCTTAAATGCTGCGTTCCGATTGGTTTCCCCGATGGCGGGATTTTCCGATTGCCCAATCGGAATGCTGCATTCGGATCATGCCATGCTTCATGCTATTTCATGCCCCCAAACTGTTCTTACCCCAAGTGTTGTTCAAGGTCATGAGCAGTATCATTTTTGGATAGCCTATAGTTGCCTTATAGAGAGATGTGAAGGAATTGTTTATTGTAGTTTTAAAAGATATTTTTTCTTTGGACCATGCACTTGCAATCTGCACACCCTGTATATCGATGACCATCATTTTGTTGTTGCATAGGCACACCTATATTGATGTGCGGAATTTCTTTATTAGATCTAAATTAGGTCTATATGCTTTCTTAGCAGCTGTATGATTAACATCTCATCCCGCACTTATATCTGTCCTTAATTAAAGTTTGTCTGTATTCTTAAACATCTGTCAGATGGACCGATGGTGGGAGCAATTTGTGATGTGAACCAACATGCTATTATAACATTGGCCTATCTTCCCAAATTCTTCGATCGACATGGTTATTGGTGCAGAGAGTGTTGTAGATAATGGAGAAAGTTCCTAATCTACTATCTTATCATCGTAGCAATTGATAATGAAATTTAATCTTTGTTAGCTATGGACTTTATTAACTAAATGTTTAACCTACAGGGGTTTTGAGGCAATCACGTTTAATGAGAAGCATGAGGTAATTACCAATATCGTATATGGCGTGTATCCAATTAGTGTAAACATGTATAATTAAGCCAGAGAATATCACCTAGACTTCTGTATGCATATAAGCATCTTTGCTTTGAAAACATATAATCTTAATATGAAAACTTTTCCTCTTTTGGTGTATCATTAGCTGACCTTGCCCTTGCATACATAATTAACTACATGTATATTAATTTAATAAAAAAGGGAGCAATGGCCTTTCAACATTTTTACATCCCATGCAAGCACTATTACAGACACCTGAAGAAATTTATTCAAGTTTTAAAGATATGCTTGAAAAATCAGTGAAATTAGTAGTTTTGCAAAACGCACGAACAAATTAACAAAAAGACTACTGAAATGGAGCAGTATGTCAAAATTTTTATATGCAGCATGTAACTTTTTTTTTTCTAATTGTTATAAAAACGGATTTGGGATTCATTGGATAGAAAAATTAGTTTTTAGAAAAGAGGAAACAAGAAAGGGTGTTGGGAAAAGCCATTCCTGTATATAGTCATAACTTAAAAAATAATTACAGGTTGTATAAAAACTTACATTTTTATGCTAGGAGGCCATATTATTATACATGCATATACATTTCTGAAATTTATGTACAATATCCCAACCTATAGATGTTCTTTTACTTTGTTTAGTCGTTGCAGTATATGGCATGTGCACGAAGCGAGTATACATGCAAATTAATGCGATGGCCTCGTACAATGTGCCATACGCTGCAAAGTCGCCATATCACCACATTGTTTTCTTCGTCCAGCCTAGTACCTTGAGGCTTTGAGCCCTTACTAGGAGCACCTTGATTTTCCAACTCCACAGCAAACTTTTTTCCCTTTGAAATGGACCGCCTCATGGACAAACACCGAAAGGTTTGCTGAAAAGACATTTTTGTGGAACAAGTTTGCCAAAACTTGCTTGTTGAAATATGGTATCACAGTATAAAGGGTGAACCAGTATGCCAACTTCGTGTCGGCATTTTATAAGTTGGTGTCTAAGCATAGCAACGCCACCTCGCCGCTGAGGGAGTCTAAGCATAGAGTGGCACATCGTTTTGTTTGGGTCAACTTGCAACAGCGAGAGTAGCACATCGCTATGTTTGGGTCCCCAGCGCGCTTACAAAGCCACCTAGCGGATGTGGAAGGAGTTCGTCCTAAAGTAGCGGGGTTAAGGGGGCGATCCCCACTATGATCCCCAATGGTTAAGTTGGGGCCGAATTTCAAGCTGTTGTTTTTCCCTTTTGTTTTTAAAATTTTTTGAAATTTTTTTTTAAAAAATTCTTTGAAAAATCCTTTAGGTGTGCATTGATTTCTTTATCAAAAATAAAATTCTATAATTTTACAAAAAA
>JAQGCC010006609.1:0-10054 GCA_034698905.1 Xestoiulus laeticollis
GGCACTAGTGAAGAGGTTGTAGGTTCAAAACTCATTAGGGTAGGAATTTTTCTTCGAATCAAAAAATAATTAAAAATTATAAGGGCATGTACCCAGATCCAAGTAGAGGAGAGTTGACTTAAAAAATGTATTTTTAATTTTTCCAGTATTAAAAAAAATTAATTTTTTATCCAGATTCAGTAGAATCCAATAGGCTATGATCCTATTGGCACCAATAGAAACCAATAAAAACCAATGTTCCAAATAACAATAGAAACCAATTTACTTTGGCCAATAGAAATCTCTATTGGTTTTTTCACCAGGGCATAGAAAGATTTTGTTTTCTATTGGATTAATTTATTGTCAAATGATCCAGTCAATATAAATCAATGAAAAGTCAATAGACTGATAAAAACTAATGGAATTTCTATTGTTTTATGTGGAAATTTTGACCATATATGCATATGGTATATTTTTACTAATATAAGGGTTCTGCCAGATTTAAAAAAGAGGAAATGTAAACCTCGCAACAGGCAAAAGCTGATACTTATATGCGGTGCTTCTGATCATTATAAGCGACAAGTTTTGTATTGCGTTCTAAAAAAATGAATTGGGACTTGGATAATTGATCCTTAAAAGCGGCTGTTCCTTATATGTGAGATTCTTATAAGTGGCGGGCACTGTATAAGGTACATTAATGTCCGGAAATATAGGTAATTGACGGGTGACACAATAATTTTTAGTCTTTAGGAGGGGAGAGACCCCTGTCCTCACAATTTGTAAAAACACTAACATTTTAATGTATATTTAAATATCCTTTTCGGTCCTTTTGCTGCCAAGGCTCGTTCCGGCAGATCCGTTACCGCGGACCTCTGAAGTTGCTTTACCAGGGCGAAGGACGGATGTTTTGTTTAGTCCGAAGAAGACATGGAAATTAAACTTAAGATGACTTAATGACAAGAGTACATTAGGGACACTTTGCTAGGAAATGGCAAAGGGGCCACAAAAGTCCAGATGTGAGCATCTGGCACGCTCCCCAGCCCAAAGTCACTCGCGGGGCATGGCTTGTGACTCCACGTTTTTATTTGCCCTTGCTTGAAGTCCATCTTGGTGGCGGAGAGTCCTTCAGGGAACCAGAGGGCAGATTGGGTCATTGACCGTTTGCTACCTTTTTTTCCTGGTCCGTGGATTCCCTCCCGCTTTCGGGTCACTGGTCCTGGTCGGGTCAGCTTTCCCGTAACCCTTTTCTGGGGTATAAGATGGCTGACACTGCCAGAGATCAAGACTGCTGCTGTTACTAACACTTTCAGGAGGATGCATGTGTGTGCAGTTTACCCGAACTTTGTGTTGTCTGAGTTTTGGAGGGAAATGCCCATAGGCCGAGGTAAGATTTCTTGTTGTGAAATTAATTTGAAATTATTGTATTCATTTCCACCGTATCAGGCTTGGAGCATCTCCAATCTCAAATCGTTGCTATACTATCAATAAAGTTTTATACTGCGATAATCAATACTTGGAGTGTTGATTGGGAATTAGGGTTTTTGGGGCACTATTCTTTACAGCAGTGATGACGGAAGAGCACCTGATATACCACTTGGTACATCGAGGTGGACATCCCTGGAGAACCAGAGGCCCCCATGAAGAATAAGGTAAGTGTGCATGTCTAAATCTCTGCTTGATCTAGTTTAGATGTTAGGAAAGTTAGCTTCAAAAGGGACTTGGGGTTATCAGTGGACACCACTGATATTCTCCCACTGCTGTAGTGTGGCAAGGCTACAAGGGGATTGTGTCTGCTCTTCCCATTGGTATCCAAAAGGATCCATAGGGAGAAAGGATATAGCAACTCTCAATTGGCGTCAACGACAGGACAAATTTTTCTGAGAATTATTTTCATGGGATTAGGCTATTTTTACGAACCTATAGCTTAGATGAGTAATTGAGGAGAGATTTGTTTTGTTTAAATTTTCGAGAATTGTCGGAGAACAGAAACGATTTTTCATATTTTAGGACATTTAGCTCATTTCTGTAGGGGATTGTTGTAAAACCTGGTTGGTCAGGATCAGACATATCCCTAGTTACAAACTTAGGCCTTTATAAATGGATGCACAGAACCAGGCCTCTGATAGTTTTTAAGAACCAGATAGAAGGGTGCTGTAACACTTAATTTAGTTAAGATCAGGTATGTGCTTCACTAATATCTTGGTTAACGATTATCTGCTGTTAAACTTTGTTAAAGCTCAGGCATTTATTTCGTTTTGATAAACTCGATCTACTTTTCATTGCATGAATTTTGAGGAGTTGTGAGGATTCTTTCCACAATCTTCTGAGTCAAATTCAGAGCTTTACTAGTTTCAACCTTTTGGTTTCTCAGAGTGCTCGTTACTTTCGACCTTAATTTTATTTGAGGCATTAGCCACTGAACAGTTAGGAATTTTATTCAGTTTTTTCGAGAGGGTCTCATTGTTTTGTTTGGGGTGGGTAATATTCACGTATGTAAAATTCACTGGTAACGGAGTTTAGATTTTGCAGAAATTATAGAGAATTTATTTCCGCTGGTTTTGTTAGCTCATTTTTAATCCATTTCTCTTTCTTGAGTAAGGGTATGGAACGTTGTTCTGCATTATTTTCAGTTTTTCCCGAGTGTGTGTGTTTGAGGCTAGATTTCGTATTTTCACATTAGTTTTATGGCGGAACAGGAGTCAGGCAAACTGCCCATCATTCTTAGTGGTGTAGTACTTGAGGACATTTAGGATGAGTTAGACTTAACTCCAGCTGATCACCAGGCCATCACCTGCTCTGTCGGTCCTTGGATTCGCCGCTCTAGTTCCTCCTGGCGCGCGTCCACTTGCCGAACGTCGTGAAAGTACTCGAGAAAATTAGCCAATAGGGGTGGCCACGGTAGGTTCTGCAAATGATGACGGTTACCTTTTGTTGAGAATTTAAAAATCAATATTGAAAGTTGAAAAAACGAGAAAACTGTTTATTTGAAATTAACAATCGTTATGGCTCATCTTGGGCGGACCACTACACCTGGACCGATGTCGTAGAAATTGGACAACGCTTTGGTCAATCTCCCATGGAGTACGTAAGTGATATGGAAGAGATGATGGCGAGAATAGATGACATTCCCTATTTGACCTCGCAGTTGCATGCTGCATTTTCAGGTCTCCATCCTAAAGTGGACGAGGGGATAATAAAGCCATACAGAAAGCGTGTAGGTATCAGCAGATGTCTGAAAAAACGCCACCTTCTCTCAAATATCCCGCCAATCATCTCAAGAGTAAGCCGTCCAATGCGAATAGCAAGGCTGCTGATGATTCGACTCCGAAGAAAAGGGGTTCGTGGCGTAAAAAGGTTCATAACCGAGCCCAGGGACAGGACAAATCAAATTCGTCCGGGTCACAACCTACCAATGGGAAGGCCCGAAAATCCTTTAAATCGGACAGGAAACCGACATCAGGCCCAATTCAGTGTTTCGTATGTGGTGAAGTTGGGAAGACTAAATACACGTATGCCAAGCAGTGCGCAAAGGCTCAAAATAGCGTGGAGAAATCCAATTCGTACCCGAAAGTTAACGTGCTAGAAGTTGTAGTGGCTCAGCCCTAGTAAAAAAAAAGCTGCTGCAATGTATGCAAACGCCTGAAAGTGTGAATATATAATTAACTGCAAAGAATGTGTGCAGCAGGCATACTGAATGCATTCTTGTAAAGTCGATCCTGCAGATCAATATATGAAGATAAAATGTTCTTAAAAATAGAATAGAATAATTTAAATTAAAATTCAACTGCAGAAGACGTTTGCAGGTGAAGTTAATGCATGCATGCAAAATGCCTTTGAAGTTGATGTACATGCATTCAAATGCATTTTGCAGTGCATTCACTTTGACAAGGGAAGCCTTATCTTCTACGGTGATGCCGGATTCCAGGATAAGATCCGTATGGGACTCATCCATGTCGAACTGGAAGTTGGCGGTTTGCGCCACACCGGTTTGCTCGATGGTGGAGCCAACGTTTCGTTGGGCGGCAAAAAGCTTTTCCGCCAGCTCAAGAAGGACAAAGTGAAATTCACAAAGGCTAGATGCTATGTCATCCAAGCCAATGCAAAGTGCAAGGAAGTTTTGACTTATGATGCTCCTTTGGAAGTTTGCGTGTGCAAAAGACTTTTCATAGTGAATCTCATGTTCATCCCATCGTTGTGGACTATAATTCACAAGCTTGGAAATTCATCGATGAGACGGGTGTTGTCAAACTGCAAGGTTTGGAGGCCGCCTCGTCAACCAAGCGTAAGTACAATCCAGTTTTTGTGACCAAGGGAGACATCGTGCTCCGTGCCGACGAAGGGGTCAGGCTGACTCCGGATCAACATCGATCGGTAAATTTGCTTTTGTTGAAGCACCAGAAAGTGTTTCAATAGCCTGCTGGACCAACTTTGGTGGCGCCGCAAGTCATCAAATTGCTGCCAGGGGCCAAACCGTGCTTTGTGAGATTGTATAATTACTCTCCGAAAAGGAAGGCCCAACTTACTGAGAAGTTTTCCCAAATGTTGAATAGGGGCTACCTGCAGCCAGTTTCTTCTGAATGGGCGGCGCCATCGTTTTTAGTTCCTAAAAATGATGAAGGGACGGAAATGCGGTTAGTTACAGATTTCAGAGAACTGAATCGGTACACCGTACCTGATAATTATCCTATCCCGCGCATGGACAGCATCCTGGCGGAAGTGAGGGGTAATCCGTACATCTCCACGCTTGATTAAACTAATTGTTGCTTCCAGATCCTGATAGCTCCGGATTGTCAGAAGTTATTTGCCACGATAACACCGATGGGAACCATGGCGTATACCCGTATGCCGATGGGCGCTCGTAATAGTGCGGCGCATTGCCAACGTGTGGTGGACGAGATGATGTCTCATCTCAACGGTGTGTTGAATCTTATCTATCAGGATGATTTAATTCTTGCTGCTGACAGGTTTGAAAAACATTTGATGGATTTGGAGCAAAAATTAGTTTTGATCCCGCTATATGGCTTTTCTTTGAAAAGGTCAAAACGCCATTTCTTCAATGCAATGTTGATTTTCTAGGTCAATTTGTTTTAATTGACGGCATCAGTCCTAATCGCGAGAAAATTAGAGCTATGCTGGACGTGAAATAGCCGAAGAACGCGACCGAGATTAAGTCTTTCGTGACCGCGTGTCGTTGGTTTGGAAAATTCGTTACTAATCTTGCTCAGATTGCATCACCTTTATACGCCTTATTGAAAAAGGATGTGCCATTCCATTTTGATGCATTTTGAAGTTTAAACTGTGTGAGGTGCCTATTATATCTCAACCCGACTTCTCGAAAGGTTTTCGACTTTTCACAGATGCTAGCTTAGAAGCCATGGGTGCGGTACTCGTGCAAGAAGATGCACCGTACCAAGTTATTGAGTACGCGTCAAAGCTGTTTAACTCAGCACAACAGAATTATTCTACGACTGAACGATAAGCGTTAGCAGTCATCTGGGCTATTGAAAAGTTCAGAAGGTACATCGAAGGCATGCCTTTTGTCGTGCACACTGACCATTGGCCATTGAGATAGCTTATTACCCTTAATAATCCCCAGAGTCGGTTGGCTCGGTGGGCATTGTCAGTCCAAAATGATGTATTCGATGTGGAGTACGTACCGGGCAAGCTCAATGTGCTTGCTGACTTGATGTCTCGACTTATGGGTAAGGACGCTTCAAAACCGTTGGAACCTGTTGTTGTGATCGACAAGTTTTTGGTAGATGATGAACCATTGACCAAGGAGCAATTTTTGTATCTGCAGGAAGAGGATCCGATCACCAAATCAAACCGCGCTAGAATAAAATGAGGACAAAGATGCAATGGAGGCCCGCACATTTTTGATGCATGGATATGTTGTATTGGATGGGATTTTGTATCGCAATCTTGAACAGAAAGATCCAGTTGAGCCCAGGTTTGTTATACGTAAGGCTTTGCTGAGTAGAGTGATCCAGTGGAACCATTCGACGATTGAAGCAGGTTACCAGGGTGTATCAGGCACCTACGAATGCATCATTGAGAAGTATTTCTGGTGTGGGATGAGAAAATATATCACGAAATACATTAATCTCTGCGTACTTTGTGTGAAATACAAGGCAGACAACATGAAACGCGAAGCGGTTTACACGAGTCCACCAATTTCACCCAGGTTTGATGCCGTAAGTGTAGACTTAGTTGGCCCATTACATTTGACAGAAAATGGAAATACCAGCATATTTAACATGTGTGATGTCACTACCGGTTATGTGAAAATGTTCCCTGTAATAGATACCAAGGCAGAAACCATTATAAGTTATTGATTGACTAGATCTGTCTACGTTATGGGACACCCAAGGTTGTGAAATGCGACAACGGGCCTCAATTCTTGTCAAGTATACTCCAACAAGCTGCTACGACGATGGGTTTTGAAGTGCAAAAAGTGGCTAGCTACCATCCAAGGGCCAAATTAGTCGGGCATAAGCACAGAGATCTTAAGGCTAAATTGGCCATGGCCGATCATGAAAAACACGAAGAGTGGGACAAATTCATACCTGCCATTCGGTGGTCTATAAATACCAGAGTGAATATGACCATTAATCACTCACCCTTCTTCCTGATGTTCGGTCGTGTTAGTCGTTCTCCTAGAGAGAACCTTGTTGCCTTCCAGAAGATCTGCCATGATCCAAGCTTTACCAGAACTTCATTGACGGACTATCTAAAGGAGATGTCCGGGATTTTACTGGAAGCGCAGACTGACCTAGAAGAAGCACAGGACAAACGCAGGAGAGAGCGTAATGAAGCCCTCTTAAGTTCCAAGTTTGCAGAAGGGGACTTAGTATTGGTCAAAACTCACCCCATTAGCTCTGCAGCGCGAGGTTTCTCCGCAAAGTTATCTTCCCATCGTGATGGTCCTTATACTATCAGGAAGGTAGTAAGTCCTAATACCTATGAAATTTGGGATGATTCTAAGGGCATTAAGTTAGGAGTGTATAATGAAATTGAAATTCGAGCATACCCTGTGGATGTAGATCAGGAGACCTGTGCTGACAAGCTGATCATACGTCGGAGGCGGAGGGGCAGGCCTTTGGGAGTGGATAAAACGAAAATTGCAGTAGTGGATCCATCAGACGACAAGCCAGCAACCACCGATGCGAACGAGGATGACGAGGACTCCATAGATGACCTATCAAGCGACTGGGAGACTGAGGATGAGGATACGGATACGAGTTTGGATAATCCAGGGCCAAGCACACCTGAAAGAGTGGGTCCTAAACCTCGGTATAGAAAATCGAGTCCCGGGAGAAATGGATGCCAACGTTAGCACCTGTGCCAGGTAGGTCGGCGGTGCAAAACATATCGTCACGCGCGCACTCGAATTCAAATTTACTGCCACAGACAGCTGACGAGGCGCCATCGTCGCACCTGATACCAAGTCTGCAAGTGCCTGCGGACTTGTGGGGTTTGAGATTTAGCCGAATGTAGGACTAAATTCCACTGAGAACTTGGGCAGTTCTACGGCATTTAGCTCGTTTAGCGCTTCGTCCGAAGCCGAGGAGGCATGCCGCGCCGTTAGTATGGCACAGCGGCAAATCGAAGCCATTATGGGGTACCAGCGTTGGCTGTTGGAAGAGGCCCTTGCGGATGAAGAATAAGATAATTGTGCATGACTAAATCTCCGCTTGATCTAGCTTAGATGTTAGGAAAGTTAGGGAGTGTGCATCCCATTTAGCTTAGCTTCAAAAGGGACTTGGGGTTATCAGTGGTGTTATCGGTGTATTACATGTATTTTTGAACGTTAGTGTGTATTACATGTATTTCTGGACGTTATACATGTGCATTACATGTATTTCTGGTCGTTATACATGCGCATTATATGTATTTCTGGACGTTATACACGTTATACACATACATGTATTTCTGGACGTTATACACGAGAGTATTACATGTATTTCTGGATGTTATACACATGTATTTCTGGATGTTATACACATGTATTTCTGGGCGTCATACACATGCATTACATGTATTTCTGGAAGTACTCGTGCATTACATGTATTTCTGGACGTTATACATGTGCATTACATTTATTTCTGGACGTTATACACGCATGCAATACATGTATTTTTTAACGTTATACACGTGCAGTACATGTATTTCTGGACGTTATACACGTGCATTACATGTATTTCTAGACGTTATACACGTGCATTTCACGTATTACTGGACGTTATACATGTACATGTGTATTACATGTATTTCAATCCGTTATACATCTGTTTCTAGCGTTATACATGTATTTCAATCTGTTATACATGTATTTCTATCCGTTATACATTTTATACAAAATTTCGAAAGTGGTGGCTCTTTTGATGAGTTTAAACAGTGGTTTCATGTAGATCATTCTCTCTGCACGTTAAAGACCCCTCGAGAGGAGGTGGAAGTCCCCCTCAGTTACCCCCTACCATCCTTCGCATAGGATGGTGTAAGACCTTGACTGGCGAAATTGCCAGAATTTCAATCTTTAAAATAACAGGGTCAACTTTCAATTAAACTCCTTTTTACTTATTCATTTTCTAATTAAACTAACTTTAATATTATCATATAATTTAATCTTTAAATTATTGGGCAACATTCCAAGAGATTAGCTACCCCATTGGGCATGGTTTTAGAATCAAAATATGCCCTTGTAATTAACGCCGAGGAGTGATTACAAAACAAAGGTTAAATTAAGAAACAAATTCTAAGGTAATTTTTTAATTAAATTAATCAAACAAATTCCTATAAATAATAATCAAAATTAAGATTACCAAAATTCAAATTCTTTTGCAAAATTCTTTTGGGGATGGTCAAAATTCCTTTACTCCCTATATATAACCAATTTCTTTCCTTTATAACACATTCTAAATCTGCACTTGTCATGAGAAGGTTGTGCTGAGCTCCAGACTGCCTATCTCTCTTGTATGCTTTTCATTTCTGGGGAACAAAAAAGATGAAGTCTTTTCCCAGTTCTTTTCTTTCCAAACTAATGAAATGTTCTTGCTTTTGAGAAGTTTAAACAAAAAAAGTTTTGTTATCACAAGATGGTTTATACCATGATCTTCTGC
Source organism: Xestoiulus laeticollis (assembly GCA_034698905.1). Classification (NCBI taxonomy): domain Eukaryota; kingdom Metazoa; phylum Arthropoda; class Diplopoda; order Julida; family Julidae; genus Xestoiulus; species Xestoiulus laeticollis. Next base: position 9,099 of record JAQGCC010006609.1, read on the forward strand.
CTTGGCATACCTCTCCGCTCGTTCAGCAGTCATCGATTGTCTTCATGCGCTGGCCACTTCTTGTGCTGCAGATCTTCAATGTGATCGTCGCCTCCAGATAGTGAATTCTATCAACCCTTTGCAGTATCTACTTTCTGTGCTAACCAAATGCTGGGCCATAACTTTGCTGGTCTTGCACAGCTTCATTGAGTACTTTCGAAGCCGTTTCTTCTGGGAATCTCCTTGAAATCAATTGACGTCTCAGATATTGTCTGCTTCTTGTGTTCTTTGACAAACTGGTCTTACCCGGAACGCCACAGGTACGAACGGTATCTCACTCCATGGTGTCAACATTAAAGCAATGGCCTTAATAAGGTTAATGTCGAACAGAGTAGTTTGATGGATGAACTCTCCTCTACTTCTTCGATGAACTTGATGTTCCTGCCTCACGAGGGTGTGCCACTCGAATAAATTTCTTTGTCAAATCTGTGTTGATGACATCAATTTGCATTTATGTCCGCTTTCTCTCTCTCAAATTCTCATGTATCCCTACTATCCTTATGGAAATAAAAACTTTACCTTCACAGTAAACTTTCTTTATTTGTGCCTTTCTGTCTGAAAGTTTTCCAACAGTATGACAACCGAGGATAAGGTTTCCTCACCTGTGTAGGCTGACAAACTGTCTTTGAGTTTTCAGGTCACACAGATGGCAGCTTCAAGAATTCAAAGTTGGCCCACCATTTTTTTCATATTTTTTTACTGAATGTGGCAAATGGGTATTACTTATTTAATCTTTACACAAGGTAGGGGATAAAGTTGCCCAATTATGAGTTGAATATAAATGGCATAAACCTCACATTTAATTAATTCTGGGTATTTATTAACCAAAATTTGCATTGTTTACTGAGGCTCAATGTTGAGTATACCTGTAATCCAACATTTGGTTGCACTTAAACTCAACCCAATGTTCACCCAAT